>PITA01010527.1:0-71433 GCA_004023965.1 Spilogale gracilis
GACACGTCTCCAAAGGCAAAGGAGACAAAAGCGAAAATGAACTTCTGGGACTTCATCAAAATAAAAAGCTTCTGTACAGCAAAGGAAACCGTCAACAAAACAAAGAGGCAACCCACAGAATGGGAGAAGATATTTGCAAATGACACTACAGACAAAGGGCTGGTATCCAAGATCTATAAAGAACTACTCAAACTCAACATCCAAAAAGAAGACGAACACATCAAAAAATGGGCAAGACACATGAAGAGGCACTTCTCCATAGAAGATATACAAACGGCTAACAGACACATGAAAAAATGTTCAGCGTCTCTAGCTATCAGGGGAATTCAAATCAAACCCACACTGAGATACCACCTTAGACCAGTCAGAATGGCCAAAATTAACAAGTCAGGAAACAACAAGTGTTGGAGAGGCTGCGGAGAAAGGGGAACCCTCCTACACTGTTGGTGGGAGTGCTGGTGCAGCCGCTTTGGAAAACAGTGCGGAGGTTCCTTAAAAATTTAAAACTAGAGCTACCCTATGACCCTGCAATTGCACTACTGGGCATTTACTCCAAAGATACAGATGTAGTGAAAAGAAGGACCATATGTACCCCAATGTTCATTGCAGCAATGGCCACAATTGCCAAACTGTGGAAAGAGCCAAGGTGCCTATCAACAGATGAATGGATAAAGAAGATATGGTACATATATATAATGGAATACTATGCCTCTATCAGAAAGGATGAATATCCAACTTTTGTAGCAACATAGACTGGACTGGAAGAGATTATGTTGAGTGAAATAAGCCAAGTAGAGAAAGTCAAGTATCACATGGTTTCACTTACTTGTGGTGCATAAAGAGTAATGTAGAGGACAGTAGGAGAAGGAAAGGAAATGGGAAGTAGGTAATCCAGGGAGAGAAACGAAACAACAGAGACTTTGGACACAGAAACAAACTGAGGGACTTGGAGGGAGGGGGTTGGGGGATGGGAGAGCCTGGTGGTGGGTACTGAGGGCACCTATGGCATGGAGCACTGGGTGTGGGGAATGGGGAATGAATCTTGGAATACTGGGGAAAAAATTAAGTAACAATAAAAAAAAAAAAGAAAAAATAAAGATGGGTCTGGGCAGAGTTTTGATGATCGGCTCTATTCTGCGCCTACCCAAGTTGCAATGAGTTTCCATCAGAGCCCTAGCTACAAGCTCCAATAACCTCCCCCTGCAGTTGAAACTTTTTATTTTGGGGCAATTAGACTGGGTGTCTCTTCCATTTGCCACTCCTCTAACAGGCACCGCAGGTGGGGAGGTGACTTCTACTTTATTTTCCCTGTGACTTTCTGGAGGAAAGGCTAGCAAAAGGGTGAAAATTCTGCACAACTTTTGCCCCTAAGGGCTGCACACTTTTACTCTAGCCCATGCTTAGTGTTTAATAGTCTGTTTAGAATTCTAGTTTAGTCTCCCTATCAGTTCATGTAGCAGCTGGTGTTCTGTGCCCCGGGTGAGTTTTGCTCAGGTGCTATTTCTCTCTGCAGCCACCTGTACCTGTATTAAGTTCAATTTTAGCTGCCTACTTTGTGATCTCAGTTCTCTGACAGTTTTCATGAAAACGTTGCTGATTTTTCATTTGTCCAGGCTTTTTTTGTTGTGGGACTGGAGCCATGTTCCTTCCAGCTGTGGATTCGGTTCTGATCATCTCTGAACTAAAACCAGATGCCTGGTCAACTGATTTTTGACAAAGGCACAAAGACAATTCAATGAAGGAAAGATAGATTTTTCAATAAACAGGACTGGGAGAATTGGATATCTATACGTAAAACATGAACCTTGACACATAAGCCACACTTTTATAGAAATTAATTCAAAATGGATCAAAGACATAAAGGTAAAATGTAAGACTATAAAACTGCTATGAGAAAACATAGGTGGGGCACCTGCATGGCATAGTCAAGGGTCTGCCTTTGGCTCAGGTCATGTCCCAGGGTCCTGGGATCAAGCCCCACGTTTGACTCCCTGCTCGGCGGGGAGTCTGCTTCTCCCTCTCTCTCACCCCTCTTCCTGCTTGTGCTCTCTCTCAAATAAATATAATAATAAATAGGTGAAAATCTATGTCTTTAGTTTTTGGTAACAAGCACTTAGGATGCCAAAAACATGATCTATAATCTATACCCACATACATATACATATCTGTATGTGTATATATATATATGTATATAGAGAGAAATTGGACTTACATATACATGTATATACATATATATGTACATATATAGAGATTAATTGGACTTTATCGAAATTAAATACTTTGTTCCACAAAAGATATTGTTATAAGAATGAAAAGACAACCCACACAATAAACAAAATATTTCCATGTCACCTACCTGACAAGTGACTTGCAAACTGACTATATGAAGAACTCTTAAACTTTGACAGGGAGAAAACAGAGATCCCAGTTTTAAAATGGGCAAAAGGCCATTTGACTAAAGACATTTGACTAAAGACATACAGACGACAAATTCATGAAAAGATGCTCAACATCTTAGGCATAAAGAAACTAAGACGACAAATTCATGAAAAGATGCTCAACATCTTAGGCATAAAGAAACTAAAACTAAGAAAGTGAAACTAAAACCACAATGAGATACCACTAACAAATGTACCAGAAGTACGGAAATAAGGATAATTGACAACAGCAAGCACTAGGGAGGATGCAGGACCTCTCATTCATTGCTAGGAGAAATGTCAAATAACGTGGCCACACTGGAAAATAGTTTGGCAGTTTTCTATAAAGTTAGACTTATACTTACCATGTAATTCAGTCATTGACCCTCTTAGGTATTTATTCAAGTGAATTGAAAACTTATGTTCACACTATAACCTGTACACGAGTACTTAATAGTGGGTCTATTCATAATCGCTAAAATCTGAAAACATCCCAGATGCCCTTCAACAGGTTAATGAATAAACAAATACTGGTACATCTATCAAATAATAAGAAGAAATGCTCTATTGATACCCATAATAACTTGAAAGAACCTTAAATACATTTTGTTAAGTCAAAGTATAATATAATAAGTATAATTCCATTTGTATGATACTAGGAAAAGGCAGAATTAAAGGTACAAGAAGTAGACCAGTGGTTGACAAGCATAGGATGAGACACAGGGTGTCTACAAATGGCCCCCACATAGGAATTTTTGGGAAGATGGAGCTATTAACATTGGGGGAAGCGGGGTGATGAATATGCGGGGAATTCTCTGAACTATTTTCATAATTCTTTGGTAAATCTAAAATAAGTGTTTTAAAATTTGAAAGGAAGTCTTATAAGTCAATAGTAAGTCTTATTTAACTAACTGATGAAAAATGAAGTAGGAAAAAATTTTTCACCTGACAGACTGAGTTGTAAGATGAAAAGTCCAGAGGATGGATAGCTTAACTAACTTACATTTTAAAAATTACAGAATACATATAGTATTAATTGCCAGCCTTTAAAATCTCACGAGAATTGATGACCTATTTAAGTAATAAGAGGAAATCGAGAATGAAGTATTCGTCTTTTGAAAAATGGAGCAAGAGCGAACATGGAGATATGAATATTTATTCTAGAGCCAGAAAACTATTGTTTTGCATTAAAAAGGGGGAAAACTCTTCACTAATTTTTGTATAAGTTTACTTCAAAAAGTATAAAGCCTAGAGAATTTAAAACAACTTGATTTGTTTTAATAAGTGAATAAAAACCATTGAGTGCTCTGAAAAATATTAGGATGTGTTGAATACCTGTGTCTGCTGACAAATATACTATCTTATTTTTGTGATCAGTGTATCTCATTCAACCAGTCTAGGGAACAAAATGAGGTCAATTTATTTTCTTTTTGAATTATTAATGATTTTTTTACTTAAGTGATATAAGAATACAATGATCATTTTTCCAATTTTATTGACATGTAACTTGACAAATAAAAATTACATTTGAGGTATATAATGTGATGTTTTGATATGATAGACATTGTGAAATGATTACTAAAATCAAGCTAACTAACATATTCACCACCTCATAGTTACAACTTTTAAGAATACACAACAGGGAGAGGATAGACTCTTCAATAAATGGGGTTGGGAAATCAGATAGCCACCCAAAGAATAATGAAATCAGACTTATAACAGATACAAAAAATTCTTTGAACACTTACATGAAATGATGTATTCCCTGCAGCTTATTGGATCCCATCCAATCTGTTGAGAGCAAGTCTTTCTTGCCACTCTAGAGTTTTACCTAAGGTATTCCTAGTCTTCCAGCCTTGCCCTCTCCCACGTCTTAGTGTCCACAAGTTCAAGAAGACAGAACCAAACACCCTTCCCCACCAGATCAGGAGTTGCTTGATTTTCTGCCCTAGTTGTGGTCCTTGTCAATGAGTGTCCTTCTTGAAGTGGGTAATCCAAACACTCCCATGCCCCTCTTGCCCTCTTATTAACAGTTGAAGTCAGCAGTTCTCAGTGTGTGGACCCTGATCACTGCTAAGCATCACCACCTCCTGGAATTTTGTTCAGAATGCAAATTCCTGGGCCCTAGAGCTACTGAATCAGAAACTCCTTCATAGAACCCATAAATCTGTATTTTAACCAGCCCTCCAGGTGATGCTGGTGGAGTGCATGCTAAAATCTAGGAACCACTCATGTTAGGTGACCAGGTCACAGGCACACACAAAACAAGGAGGATTCCAAAGCTAAGTGTGGTGTGATCCCTGCCCACTGAAGGAAAGGCCTTCATTGACAAGGGCTTCCCCTGAAATGCTGGTTTGCCACTGCATTCTCTCTAGCTATGGAGATAAAAGAGAAAATTGCTTTCTCCTTCCAAGTTGAGTTCAACCATGATAGCTTCATGTCATGGTAGCCATGTACTTGCCATTGGATGGTTCTTTCGTTATATACTCACACAAGTAATTTCCTGCAAGAATATTCATGGAGACAAGGCCAAATGGTCTAGAAGGGTTTTTCTTTTAAAACACACTTTGTACCTAGAGCTCTCTTCCACAACCTCATCCAGGTCTCCAAGATTAGATGCAGTAACTCAGTCTAAGTCCCATGGATCTAATTTTCTCTCCCACACAAGGAAGTCCTAGGCTGAAAATTCTCATTTCCACATATGTATTTGTTTTAATATATATATATATATATATATATATTTCTTACAATTTAGAAAAATGGCAATAAGAAATCTGAAAATGTTCTTTGGCCACTAAGATGTTGCTATCTGGTGATGTTTGAGAAGGTGCAGCATGGGGGCAGCTTTGTGATTTCATCCTGAAATTCTGATATTCAAGTTCAACCCATCTCATGGAACCAGATGGGCCACCTGTGAACTATGGCATCACTGCTCGTCACTCAACACTGCTCGGCAGCAAAGGCAAAGCAATTTGACACAGCAGGTGTCCTCGATTTTTGTGTGGCAAAAAGCTATGGAGAGCTTCCCCATGCCTCATGCTCTGGGTAGATTAAGCACCCTGGAGGGATGGATGGAGGATGAATGGGAATTGGAGGGATAACGTGCTTTCCGCGAAGCTTCCTTGGCTAGCTCCTGAGAGCCCATCTTGCTGCTTAGAAGTACAGCCATTCCGACCTCAGCAGCTACACACTAAACTCCTCTACTCTGGAATTTCAGGAAGGAGGGCAGTCCTGTGCCAGCTGCCTACCAGCTCCCTGTATTCTTTTGAATTGGGAATGGCACACTGACCCACCAGGGCATGGATCGCATCTGTGTGGTTCGTTGTTGCATGTTCACCCTCTAGCCTGGTGACCAGCACACACCAGATCATACTTTGGATGGATGATTTAATGAACCTCAGTTCCCTGTCTGCTCCTGTTTCAAGTCAGCCAAATGTAATAGCATCTCGCACAGCCCAGCATGTTAGAGCTTAGCACGTCCCTGTGCAAGTCCAGTCCAAGGGACGGTGAGCCAGGATGTCTGTGCTCAACACCTAGCTCCCTGCTTGTATTTGCTGACTCAGGTCATTCAATCTGCTTCCTTGTTAAACAAGAGTGGTGACACTGATGTGGCCAGGCCACAGTGAGGGTAAGTGAATACCACATAAGGGTGCCCTTTGGGAGGCATGAAGGGCTACACAGATGTAATCATTGATTGCCACTCCTCAGATAGGAAGAAGGGAGCTGGCTAAGTCCCCTCTTGCCTAGATTCCCATTGATTGGGGTGTTCAGAGGCCCCAAGCCCCATATGGTTCACCTTCCCCTGGAGACTCTCTTTTAATTTGGCCTCCTGGGAGGCTACTGCTCTTATCCAAAAGGTCTGTGCTTAAACGGGTTCACTGATGCTTATTCCAAAATTGATTGCAGTTTCCTTTCTTCTTTCAGTCTTTGAGCTGAAAGTGTATTTGCTTTCACTTTATCCCCAGCTTAGGTCTCCTAGCAGTGCCGCCCTCCAGCAATCATTTCCCTGTCCTTCCCCCAGATGCTTACAGCCCCCACGTGCCAACACATGCCTCCACTCCGTGCCCATCAAAATTTAACAAGAGGCAGGAGCAGAGAGTCGCTGCTTCATTACTTGCTGGGCGTTTGCTGTGAGATGGGACAGAAGATGACAAGACAGAGTGGATTCAGCTGCCTGTCCCTGCTTTTTGGACCCTGTCACCTTCTCCAAACTATTCTTAGCGCTCTGAAGCCTGTGGAAAGCCAGGGAACAGAAGAGAGGATTAAAGACTTGGAATTATGCCTTCTAATCTCCACGTATCAGTTAAATCCCTCTGTGCCTCTTGAACCATCGATGAGGTCCCTCTGTACTTCAGTCTCCAAAGCTGTGATTAGAGATAATGTCACCAATGGATGTTCTGGGGACTTTGGGAGACAGAACTTATATTCTTTAATGTCTAGTGTCTTAGGAGAGATTCAGAAGTTAGACCCTTGGAATTTGTAGCATGCAGACTTAAAATGTGTCTCCTGAGCATTTTACTTGTACAACAACAACAACAACAAAAAACAAATGTTTTTGCTGTTAATCAAATCAAAATCTTAAGATTTATTCCTTTTTCATTTTATGACAATATTTACTTGCACATTTATGAAGATGAGGTCCTATTTATCTGAACATTTGTAAGGAGGCATGAGGTCATATGTAGGTAAATATTCAATTATTATCTAGGTAGTATCTCAGTGTGGCTAGTGGAGTTCAGAGGTGAACGGGAAACATCCACAGCATGTGAAGAATGAACCATATAGTAGAAACAGGTTGTTATAGCCTGAATGTTTGTGTCCCCCCCAAATTCATATGAGGGAGCTCTAACCCTCTATGTGATTGTATTTGGAGATGGGGCTTTTGGGAGGTGTTGGGTTTAGATGAGATCCTGAAAGTGAGGTCTTCGTGGTGGGGAGAGAGTCCAGAGCGCACTCCCTTTCTGCCATGGAGAGGAGACGGCTGCCTACAAGCCAGGCAGAGTTCTCTCCAGAACCCCATTGTGCTGCCATCTTGATTTTGAACTTCTGGTCTCTCCAGAACTCTCCAGAACTGTGAGAAATAACATTCTGTGGATTGAGCCACCTAGTTTATGGCATTTCATTCTAGCCGCCCACGCAGATGAAGACTCAAGCATATAAAATTCCGTGCACTCCGGTGTAAGGTCTCTACCACAGAATAGCTGGGTACAGCGGGAACACAAGAGAAGTGACTTTCTTGCCTGTAGGAGGTCACAGGTAGCTTCATCAAGGCCCCTGTGATGTATTTTCTTGACTATCAGTATGCAAATGTTGCACTTGCTAGATGCTGTTTAGGTTTAAAACTCTATGGTTATGGCTGTGACAATCTTTTTTCACACAGAAATTCCTTTGGGGGAGTCTTGTATATGCACATCTGAAACTCTGCTGACTCCTTTTTATTCACCAAACCATTGTCAGCAATGTTGGAGCTGTGGAGTTTACTCGGAGTGGAACCATGAGCACGGAACAGCATGAAAGAGCATGGAATAGTGCATCCATGGCTGTGCGCAGAATCTGTCTGAGGATTGTGTGCGCTGAGCTGCCTGCCTGTCATCCCGAGCCTGTTTGCCTCCCAGACTGTTTCCCTCCCAGCCGGAGAGCAGAGATTATTTTCTAAGTTTATCACTGTATTCCAGCATGCAGCTGGATGCCTGGCACATAGTAGTTCCTCAACGATTAGTGTGCCATTTCAGAAAGCTTGGCATTTCCATCGTAAATGCTAATTATTCACTTCAATAGTGCTACTTCATTGTATTAATTTTCAGGACAATAAAGGGGGGTTCCATAAATCATTTAAAGAAGCATTCTATTTTCAAGAGAATTACGTAAAAACAAAACCTCCTGGTCCTTGGAGGATTTACTCATTTCACACATGCCTTCTCTTCCCCGCATACAGGGAAATCTGTCCGTGAAAACTACAGAGATCCCCAAGGGAGATTTTAAGATGACAACCAAGATTTCAGAATCCAATTAAATAAAGGTAAAACTAAATCTCAAAATATACAACTTAAACAACTCTAAAAACTAAAGCATTCATTTAGGGACGCCTGGGTGGCTCAGTCTGTTAAGCATCTGTCTTCAACTCAGGTCATGATCCTGGGGTCCTGGAATGGAGACCCACCTTCAGCTTCCTGGTCAGTGAAGAGCCTGCTTCTCTGTCTCCCTCTGCCCATCCCCCCTGCTCATGCTCCCTCTCTCACTCTCGCTCTCTCTACCTCAAATAAAGTCTTAAAAATTAAAAAAAAATTACAAATACAAAATAAAGCCCTCATTTTAAAAGAGGTTTGTGTTGCACATTTGCAATGGGGGCCCATACCTGACCAGGGATCGCTTTTGCAGAAACACAGACCAGCAGTGAAAATACTGAAAATGCTGCCAGACATTTCTCTCATCTTTAGAAGGATCTGTAAGGCGATCCAGTGAATGAGCACAGAAATGTCCCATACTCTTCTGCTGCCTCTTGCTCCTCATGTTTGTCTCTTCCATGAGTCACCTCAAACTTTCCCAGCCTCTGTTTTCCCAAGCTCCCCAGAGACCGTCTCTCCAAGCCCATCATGCATTACTCTATAATTTTTTTGCCCTCTCCTTGCAGCTTTCCTCCCACTTCCTTCCTTCCTTCCTTCCTTCCTTCCTTCCTTCCTTCCTTCCTTTCTTTTTCTTTCTTTCTTTCCTTCTTTCTTTCTTTCTTTCTTTCTTTCTTTCCTTCTTTCTTTCTTTCTTCTCTCTCTCTCTCTCTCTCTCTCTCTCTCTCTCTTTTCCAAATAGTAATTGTCAGCTCTTTCCAAAGCAACTTCCACCCTTGTATCTCTGGTTTTGTTTTTTTCTCCCTTGTTCTGATTGGCCCCCGGCAAAGCCCAGGGACCCCGCCTCAGGCCTCCTCATCCACCCAGCAGGCAGAGGGTCACAAGCTCTGAGGCCAAAGCAGGATTCACCCCACTGTGCAGGGAAAGGAGAAAGATGTAAACAGTATCATGTCAAATGTTTTCCTTTATTATCTATGCAGAGTTGCTTTACTGGTTGAAACTGTTTCAATATCTATAGCAAACGGAGAAAAATATCCAGAAAGACCTTTACACACACACACACACACACACACGCATATATATGAGATGCCTCCCCAAGTGAAGCATATAACGAAATGGAATCCAGAAGCCCAAACTGGGGTGAGATCAAATGAACATGGGGGCTGGGAGAATTCTGGGATTCTGGTCTGGAACAGGGAAACTGGGGAAGAGAACACAGGTGGTAAAAATGGGGCCCTACGTTGAGGAAGACCCAGGTTCAAATCCTGCACTCAGAACTTGATAGCTCTGGGGCTCTGGGAAGGTTATTTCATGCTTCTAAAGTTCTGTATCCTTGCTGGAAAAATAACAAGACTGATTTTAAACTGTTAGAAGGTTAGCACTGAGTTCAGTACAAAGTAAATGCTCCTTAAATGTCAGTTATTACGATTATTTTTATTACTCTCCAACCTCAACTCTTGGCCTGTTCATTCTCAAGGCATTAGGATTTGTATGGATTAATCTCATAGAACGTTTCATATTTTTTCCAAGATCCACAGTTTTTATAAAGTTCTTTGTTTCCATCCTTTTATACTTAAATATCATATATTATTCTACAACACGGCCATGGGGTTTTCAATAAGCCTTAAAACACCTTAGAGAGTTTCAAGTTTCAGGCCTGATGGTCTATCATAGATGGAGTTACTGTGATATAAACACAGGCGTGCGCGCGCACACACGCACGCGCTTACTGTTGCATGAGGATGTCAGGACTTGTTCTTTTGTAACCTTACCTGGCCTTATTATTTAAGTGACCAACTACAGCGCATCCTCTAATAGCACCAGCAGCACAGTGAGGCTCATCCGGGGGCTTTCTAAATGTGTGCTGAAGGTTTTCATATACATTTTCCCATTTATCAAGCCATCCGAAATAATATGCTATACTGCAGGCAGCCTATGGCGGCCTTATGAAATTGTTATGATTTGTTTCTGAGATACGGTACAAATTCCATGGCAGTCTTCCCCGAATTTTAATAAGGGTGAAAGGAAGACTTAATTAAAAAGTTCTTTGTGGCTTAAAAAAAAAACAAAAAAAAACCCAGAGCCATCTGCAGGCACTTCCTCATGGCGTCTTATCGAGGTCATGCAGACTCAGGTCTTTATCCTGTGGGGCAGGAGCTGAGATGCAGGGACACATACAAACAATGGTGATGCACACATTTTTAGGGACACTACCCTACTGGCTTCTCTTCCAGGCATCTAACCCCAGGTGGAGCTCCCTCTGTGCTTCGTTGCAAGATGTTATTTTTATGGTATGGCTCTTCCTTATCCCTCTGTCTAAGCATCCCAGTCTTTGCATTTGGAGTGTGGTCCTCTTTCCAGAGCATACATTTTGCTAATTTTGCTAGGGTGGGGGCCGAGTTGTAAAAGAGCATAGTTTTGTTTTAAAAGTCCAAATGGGGACTAAAGAGTATTTAAGAGAATTTAGCTTCCTTTGCAATTTCTCCAGAGACTTACCCATTGCTTCTGACCAATATAAAAGCTGTGTACCCTGCATGTTTAATGATGGGAAATTGGTTTTCTTAAATGAGGATATTTCTAAATGAAGGAATGCTTGCCATACAATTGTGAGAAATGATTTTGAAGAAGAATGTATGTTACCACGCAAATAGGTCTACAGTGCACTAAGTGAAAAGAAAAAAGCCACATGCACAGCATGATGTAAGTTTGCTTAAAACACAAATAAAAATTTTAATATAATGGGTCATTTTCACTTCTTTTCTTATCTGCATGTTCTTTATTATCTATGACAAATAGGTATTATTTCATAATTATGCAAAAATCTTTAAGATGTAAGGTACGGCCTGACTGGAGAGAAGAGGGAAAAGAACACTTACCCTGTCTCCCCTGCTGAGTGAGCCTACAGATCTTTAACAGCACCCAAGGAGGAGATTCTAAGAACTCTAACCATGGATGGTAGCAGGTGGGAAGGGGAAGAAGACCCAACTTTGAAGTCCCACTGAACCAGCAGTGAATTTATCATTTCTTCCCTCTAATATCCAACCAGGAATCAAAGGCAGCCTGAAGCCCAGAAATATACACCAGGGATGCACAGAGAGAACATTAAGAGAACTCCTCTCCTTCTTGTTTGTGGAATGGAATAAAGCTCAAAGCAATTGAGAAAAATCCCTGGGTCCTTTTTGTTTATGTGTTTGTCTCTCCTTTCCCAGGACCACCTCCAAGCAACCCTTTGGTGGCACGGTGACAGCAATGATGGTGGGAAGGCACCTAAAACTCTGAGGAAGGGCCACAATCTTTCTGATCAAAAGTACTATGGTCCCAACAGCGTGCAGTGAGCACATGTAGCTTTATATTCCTTGGCCCTTACTCCTCCCATCACTTGGACATAGACTTTGGCACAGTGACAGGAATAGCAAGGAAGCTAGCACCACAGGTTTCTGATCAGAGAATTGGGAAGAAAAATCCCAGAGAACAAGAAAGTGTTGGTGGAGTTAGAGAGGAGAGTGATTCCATGAAGTTGAGTATGAGCTCCTGAGTACACTTCCCACCTGCTCGTGGCTTTGAGAACTGAGCACAGGATCACAATCAAGGAACCCTGACTGAATCTGAGTAGTGCTGAAAATACTTTCAAAGCAGAACTGGGGGAAAACCAGAATTCAGAGAAAGCAGGTCAGCATTTATGTCCCAACCTCATCTGGTGGTTGCCTACAGGAACTACCAAAGCAAAATTCTCTATAGAACTGAAACAAGACCCAAGGTCTCTGAGGATCAAATTTCAAATGCTCAGGCTATAATCCAAAATTAATCAGCATACAAAGAATCAGGAAAGCCTTAATTCACAATGGAAAAGATAATTAACAGATGTCAGCCCCGAGGTCACACAGATGTTGGAATTAAGAATTTAAAACAGCTCTTATAACCACGCTCCCCAAAGTATATGGCCTAAACATGCCAGATAGAGACGGAGAATGTCAGAATCCCTTAAAAAAAAAAAAGACAGTCTCTTCAATAAATGATGCTGGGAAAATTGGACAGCTACGTACAGAAGAATGAAACTAGACCATTCTCTTACACCACACACGAAGGCAAACTCAAAATGGATGAAAGACCTCAACGTGAGGCAGGAATCCATCAAAATCCTGGAAGAGAACATAGGGCAGTAACCTCTTTGACATCGGCTACAGCAACTTCTTTCAAGACACGTCTCCAAAGGCAAAGGAGACAAAAGCAAAAATGAACTTCTGGGACTTCATCAAAATAAAAAGCTTCTGTACAGGAAAGGAAACAGTCAACAAAACAAAGAGGCAACCCACAGAATGGGAGAAGATATTTGCAAATGACACTACAGACAAAGGGCTGGTATCCAAGATCTATAAAGAACTACTCAAACTCAACACCCAAAAAGAAGACGAACACATCAAAAAATGGGCAAGAGACATGAAGAGGCACTTCTCCATAGAAGATATACAAACGGCTAACAGACACATGAAAAAATGTTCCGCATCACTAGCAATCAGGGAAATTCAAATCAAAACCACACCGAGATACCACCTTACACCAGTCAGAATGGCCAAAATTAACAAGTCAGGAAACAACAAGTGTTGGAGAGGCTGCGGAGAAAGGGGAACCCTCCTACACTGTTGGTGGGAATGTAAGCTGGTGCAGCCGCTTTGGAAAACAGTGTGGAGATTCCTTAAAAATTTAAAACTAGAGCTACCCTATGACCCTGCAATTGCACTACTGGGCATTTACCCCAAAGATACAGATGTAGTGAAAAGAAGGGCCATATGTACCCCAATGTTCATTGCAGCAATGGCCACAATTGCCAAACTGTGGAAAGAGCCAAGGTGCCCATCAACAGATGAATGGATAAAGAAGATGTGGTACATATAGACAATGGAATACTATGCCTCCATCAGAAAGGATGAATATCCAACTTTTGTAGCAACATGGACTGGACTGGAAGAGATTTATGCTGAGGTCAAATAATTAGGATTCCTAAAAATTGAAATATGTATGTACCCAATACCACAGCCTCAAAATATATGAATCAAAAACTGATAAGCTTGGAGAGAAGAATGGAAAAATTCATAATTATAATTGGAAACTTTAACACTCCTTCAGTCATCAATCAAATATGCAGATGGAACTCAGCATGGATATAGGAAAACTGAACATCCCTATAAATTCAGTGCATCTAATTAAAATTTCTAGGACATTCCATCCAACAATAGCATAATACATACTCTTTTCAAGTGTACATGGAACATTCATTGGGAGAGACTATTATTGGGTCATGAAACAAATGCTGACAAATTTAAAAGAATTTAACAAAGTATATTTTCTGACCATAATAGAATTAAGCTAGAAATTGCCAAGAGAAATATATCAATGGATCGAGGATAGTGTTTTCAACAAATGGTGTTGGAATCAATAAATGTTAATATGCAAAAACCTAAAGCTCTGCCTAAATCTTGTGCCATAAACAAAAATGAATTCAAAATGCATTATAAATCTAAATCTAAAACAGAATATAAATACAACATAAATCTAAACATGAGACATAAAACATTTAGAAGAAAACATAGGACAAAATCTTCATGACCTGGAGTTAAGCAGAGACATCCAAAATGCCATTAAAAGCACAACCTATAGAAGGAAAGTTATCAATAAATTAGATTTTAATCAAAAATAAACATTTTGGGAGGCACCTGGGTGGCTCAGTCGGTTAAACGTCTGCCTTCAGCTCTGGTCATGATCCCAGGGCCCTGGGATCCAGTCACATGTTAGGCTCCCTCCTCAGCCGGGAGACTGCTTCTCCCTCTGCCCTTCTCCCTGATCTTGTTCTCTCTCTCTCTAATAAATAAATCTTTTAATAAATAAATAAATGTTTAAAAATTAAAAATTAAAAATAATAAGCATTTTTCACTATGCAAGATACAATGAAGAGAACAAAAGACACCTACACAAGAACAAAACAAACAAACAAGCATAAATGTTTCCACATCGCACGTCCAATAAAAGGCTTATAATCAGGATATATTTTTTCAAAACTCTCAAAACTTAACGGCAAGAACAGAAACAACCCAATATAAACACAGGGGGAAAGAGGAACAGAACTTTCATCAAAGACGATTTAAGGATGATAAATAAGCACATGAAGAGGTGTTCATCATCATTTGTCTTTAGGATAATGTAAATTAAAACCACGATGAGAAACCACTACACACCTTATAAAAAGTATAAAATAGTTTTTAAAAAACTGACAAAATAAAGTGCTTCTGAGCAACCTAAAATCTCACATGTTTCTGGTGTGGATGCAAAATGGTACAGCCACTCTGCAAAAACAGTTTGGCATTCTCTTATAAAGGGAAGAGAATTTGACATTCAAACAAAGGCCAATTTTCTGTATGATAATTGAAAATTTTTATTTTAATGTCATCTCTACAGATTTCCAAAAGATAAATTTGGTAACCCTGTTTTTATTTCATTGACCACTCATAACATGAGATGCTAATGAATTCACATTTTTCTGATTTTTCTGAGAATACCAATTAGGTATTCTCACTTTTTGTTTTTTGCCTGAAATCCTCAATGTCATCTTTGGGTATCAGATATTTAGATACAGACAAGATCTATTTCTTGGGATTATATTTACCAAAGCAGCAGAAACATAAAAATAAAGGGCTAGTGACTTCCTGTGCTAAAAGTCTAAAGCCGGAAAGTTGGTCTCCCATTGGAGACACATGTTCCTTACTGTGACTGACCAGACTTTTCACAGACTTTTCTGGTAGAACTGATTCTTGATCCTAGTTCTGTACAGCAACAGACCATTACTATGTGAAAGGCATCCCAAGCAGAGGGGAGACTTGAAGTAGGTGGGAGCAAACTGGTCGAGGAGGTTAAGAAGGCCAGAGGCTGGAACCCAGAGATGGAGGACAAGGTGGGGAAGACTCAGGCAAGAGGTCAGATCATACAAACACCAGTCAACTCAGCAAAGTATTCTCACTTTCTTCTGAGAAGAGTAGGAATACTCTGTTGGTCTTTCAAATAACATGATCAAACTTATTTCTCCCCTTATATGTTTTCTTTTAATTGCAGTAAAATATACATAACATAACATTTACCATTTTAACCATTAAGTGTACAGTTCAGTGGCAGTAGGTATATGGCTATGTGGTTGTATAACTATCACCACCATCCATCTCCAGAACTTTGTTCATCTTCCCAAACTAAACTTCCATATCCACTGAACACCAATTCCCCACTCTCCTCTTCTCCAAGCCCCCAGCGACTATTGCTCTGCTTTTTGTCTCTGTACATTTGACTACTCTAGATTATTCACATAAATGGAATTATAAATATTTTTCTTCTATAACTGACTTATTTTAGTTAACATAATGTCTTCAGAGTTCATCCATGTTGAAGCATATGTCAGAATTGCCTTATTTAAGGCTGAATAATATTGCATGGTGTGCACAATAGCACATACTGCTTATCCATAAAATGCCACAACGAACATGGACATACAAATATCTGTTTGAATTCTTGCTTTTGATTCTTTTGGGTATCTACCCAGACGTGGAATTACCGGATTGTATGGTAACTCTATGTTTAGTTTTGGGGGATATCTCAATACTGTTTTCCATAGTGGCCAGATTTGTTTTTCCAAGACCGTTCTGCCTATGGTTCAACAGAGACGAATGGGTCTAGAATGTTTCTGAGGGGACCAGTCAGGAGGTGTCTACAGGACCCAGGTGAGAGATGGCAGTGGCCTGAAGGAGGATGTTGGTGATACATGAGACAGAAGAAGACAGACATGAGAGATAGTCAAGTACAATTGATAAGAGTTTGGAAGGAATATTAACCTCCTAGGGATAAGGATGCAGGCTTCTGCCTTATGTAAGGCAACATGTTAGACACCATGAGCCATGCGTCTTCATCAAACAGTGATGACTGGTCACCATGTGGGACAGGGCCTTCATGGCATTAGGAGAGTCATTGGGAGCTGGACGACCATCCAGTCTACGGTTGGTGGCCTGGAGCTTACAACACATGGAGTTTCCTTTTTTGGGAGATGACAGTCCAGTTCAAAAGGTACAAAAATATCTTTGCAAAAGTGCCATAATATGAGTAAGAGGCAAACTAAGAAGAAACTGACATTTTTTTAAAGAAAACCTACAAATAGTTTCCATTTCACCTTCCACAGCTGCAGTCACCCTGTGTCACAAGATGCAGGGGGACCCTGTCCATAGCTCTTCTCTGTTTCAGGGACCTCAGACCCATATACCACAGATCATTTCTCAGAAAAAAATAATAACCACAAAGAAAAATAATTCTCAGAAATAGTATTAGGTTACACAAATTGCTGATGAAATGGGCTGGGTTGCCAAATTTGGTCAGTTCCACAATTTTCTTCCCCATTTGATCTGCCAGAACATTGCCATCTTGCCGCAGCAAGAATGGAGAAAGAGGAACACCTGCCAGGGTGTGGTTCCCCCTTGCCTTCCCCCGCACAGCCTCACAGTAACATGCAGACCCAGGGACGCGGTCATAGAGCCACATCAGGAAATGGGCTGCAAGGTTTGTTCACATTAGCTTATTTAATCTTCATAAAAACCCTGTGACATTCCTTTTTTTTTTCCACTTAAAGAATTGCTTTTTATTGTCCTCTGAGTTGCTTTATGTTCATTTAATTTTTTTTAAAAAAAGGATTGCATTTATTTATTTGAGAGTGAGAGACAGTGAACAAAACAAAGAACAAGCACAAGCCCATGATAAAGATAGACGGAGAAGCAGACTCCTTGCTGAGCAGGAAGCCTGATGCAGGGCTGGATCCCAGGGCCCTGGGATCATGACCTGAGATGAAAGCAGATGCTAACTTGGCAGAGCCACCCACATGCTATGTGACATGCCCATAGCTCATGCCCATATTATACACATTAGAGGAATGGAAGTCACATACCCAGTAGGCACAGAACCAAGGCCCCATTCCCCTTTCCACTATGTTACTCTGCCAGATGAGTTCTAGAGGTGAGTATATGAAAATACTGCCTCCATTCCTCCATTGGCAGTGTTCCGTGATATAACAGGAGCGGGATTTGAATGGTATCTTGAATGGCAGGATTTTCATTGGTAGGATGGAGGAATTGTAGGAGTAGATGACATGGTTGGAGAGTCCCCACTGATTGAGGGAAGTGAGTGAGGGAGGATGCCTGAGCAGGACATTCCAGATTAGGTAAGGTAACATGGAATGAACTCTCAGCAGTGGGGAGCCACTGAAGGGTTTTGAGCAGAGGAGTGAAATGAGTCAAATACTTATAACCCTTAAATATATATATATATATAACAAGGGTATAGTCTGTTTCAGCTAAGACCTAATGATATTAGATGCCACAACCCAAAGTGAAGTATAGGAACATCTACCTATTTTTTTCCAGATTTATTGAGATATAATTGACATATAACAGAGTGTAAGCTTAAGGTGTACAACGTGATGATTTGATACATATACATGTTGAAAATGATTACAACAATCAGGATAGTTAACACTTTCATCACCTTATGTAATTATCATTTGTGTGTGTGTGTGTGTGTGTGTGTGTGTGTGTGTGTTGAGAACACTGAAGATCTACTCTCTTACCACTTTCAAGTATACAATTCAGTATTATTAAATATAGTATTAAATATAGTCATTAAGCTGTACATTAGAGCCCCAGAACTTATTAGTCTTATAACTGGAAATTTGTGTCCTTGACCAACATCTTTTCATTTACCCCAACCCCGAGCCCCTGACAGCAGCCATTCTACTAAAAACACCTCCGTTATGACTTACAAAAATAGTGGCCCAAACTAGAGTGCCAAATCCCCCAACCCGGGAATAATGGGGTCAGGAGGGAGATAATATTATTTTTAGGAAAGAGTTGTCAGCCCGTAAAATGAGGTTGAGGTGAAGGTTGTGAGCTGCCAGTGGCCACAGGGAGAGACCTCTGGCTGGGTCCTCTTCATCCCACCCAAGACAGCAGCCTTCAGTGGAAGAAGGACTCCAAGAAGCCTGGATGCTCAGAGGCTGAGGAGGGGATTATGACCCAATGCCTATGAGCTGGAGGCTCCATCAGGGAATTACACAGAAGACATCACCAATTGATGGGAATTCTCTGGAGACCAGCAGCTGGTTTTAACCACCTGCCAAGCCCAGAAAGTATTAGTCAAGTAAGAATTTCTGCCCCATATCTTCCTCTTTCTCCCTTACATTGAGTCAAAAGCAGCCTAGTGAACTGGGGAGAAGCTATAAGAGCTCAACCTCTTCCTAATGCAGGTGAACAGTTTGAGTGGCTCCAGGTCAAGAGAGGAGAAAAACTTTAGTTTTGTATGAAGATTGAAGTTTTTGTTCCTGTGACAGTTAATTTCATGTGTCAACTTGGCTAGGTCACAGTGCCCAGATATTTGGTTAAACACCCATCCAGATGTCACTGTGAAGGTACTTTTTAGATGAAACTCATATTAAATATGTATAAATCTACATAAAAATAAATGTGAGTAAAGCAGATTATCCTCTGTCATGCGGGTGAGTCTCATCCAATCAGCTGAAGGTCTTAAAAGAACAAGACTGAGGGCTCACAAGAGAGAGGGAATTTTGCAAGACTGCCTTCAGAGTCTAACTACAGCATCAACTCCTCCATGGGTCTCTAATCTGCTGCTCTAACGTGCTGATTTGTCTTTATCAGCCTTTATAATCACAATCACGTGAACCAATTCATAGTAGATAGATGATAGATAGATGATAGATTATAGATAGATAGATAATAAAAAGATGTATATGTATATAACTATAGTTATTAGAGTAGTTTGTGCAATAATTAAATAACGGAGACTATTTGTGACAAGAAGCGACCAGAGGGTCTTTAATTATCTAAGAATATGATGACAGGTCATGAGGTCTGCCTGAAATTTCATCCAAGTAGTGGAGAAGAATGGACACCATGGGCTGGATTTGAACGGATAGGGGGAAGTGTTTTTTTCTGAATCCCAAGAATTTATTACCAATGACAGACAAAAAATAGAATCCAATAAAATGAACTACAGAGCACAGGAGGGAGTGATCGCATTTAGGGGGCTGCTATAATATTCTATAAATGGGGCAAGGGAGATCTTAGCTCAGAGTTGATAGCTAGAATGTAAAATGGTGTTAAATGGGGGGAGCACCGGGAAAACTATTTGAGAAACTGCGATGGATTAGGTGAGAGCCAAGCAGTAAAAGAAGTTGTGTAAAGAGAGAAGAGTGGTATCAAAACCAGAATCCAGAAGATTCTAATGAGCCAGGGAGCAAGGAGGTGACCAGACAGGGGGTGACAAGGAGGCAATATCCAATTGCCCCACATGAGCTCACAACTAAAGGTTTGCAAAGGAAAACCAAGCCTTGGAATCATGAGGAAGGTGTTACAGTGGGAGAAATGTGGCACATTTTGTTGAGAAATACAGAAAGGAAGGGATGAGAGGTGGATCCAGAACTCAGGGGTCCCACAACCTTTATAATCGAGGGGAACATCTTTTTTTTTTTTTTTTTTTTTTAAAGATTTTATTTATTTGACAGAGAGAAACACAGCCAGAGAGGGAACACAAGCAGGGGGAGTGAGAGAGGGAGAAGCAGGCCTCCTGCCGAGCAGGCAGCCCGATGTGGGGCTCGATCCTGGGTCTCCGGGATCATGACTTGAGCCGAAGGCAGTCGCTTAACCAGCTGAGCCACCCAGGCGCCCCGAGGGGGACATCTTTAAGAAAAAGAACACATGAAGGGGTGCCTGGGTGGCTCAGTTGGTTAAGCGACTGCCTGCAGTTCAGGTCATGATCCCAGAGATCCGAGATCGAGCTCCGCATCAGGCTGCCTGCTCGGCGGGAAGCCTGCTTCTCCCTCTCTCACTCCCCCTGCTTGTGTTCCCTCTCTTGCTGTGTTTCTCTCTGTCAAATAAATAAATAAAATCTTAAAAAAAAAAAAGAAAAAGAACACATGCAAACACAGAATTAACTGTAAATATGAGCATTTACTTACAATCAAAACACGTTACACATTTTTAAAGAGTTGATAAGAACTACCTATGCACAATATACCAAAAAAAAATGGCATGATATTTTTAGGTTCAACTTTCTGACATATGTTTTCCCTTCAGCCTTGGCTACACAATCGCACATCATCTCTTCACAGAACTACGGTTTCATAATATCATTTTTCCTTGGTTGACTAGAAAGCTAATTCACTCTTAAAAGATAGTTGATGGAAATTTAACTGTTGGTAGTTTAGCTTTATCACTGGTCGTCATGTAGTAGTATCAAGCTCAGACATCAACACACACAAAGCCTCGACTTCTCCCACAGAGGTCATCTCAGACTACAGGGATTTTGAGAAAGTCACTTTTCCTCAATTCCTATAAAAAAAAAATTTAAACAGGGGCGCCTGGGTGGCTCAGTTGGTTAAGCGACTGCCTTCGGCTCAGGTCATAATCCTGGAGACCTGGGATCGAGTCCCACATCGGGCTCCCTGCTCAGCGGGAGGCTTGTTTCTCCCTCTCACTCCCCCTGCTTGTGTTCCCTCTCTGGCTGTGTTTCTCTCTGTCAAATAAATAAAATCTTTTTAAAAAATGTAAACATAATAGTATACTTCATATTTTAAGTATATTCCCAAGGGGCAAGAGTATGTTTGACTAGTCAAATTGTATACTTCTGATGATTAGAAGGATTTTCCACAGATAAGCTCCTAATATAGCAAGTTACAAACTGTGTTTCTTCTCCAACACCCACATTACTTAATGCACTAGGTGCCTTAGGATATACTCACAGAGCCATAGAACATCCAGCCGGACAACTTTGTTTCATGAGATCAGATGAGTCAGAGTGGGATTTGCCCTCCCCACCCCAGGTTGGCTAACCACAACTTCACTGTATTCAGAAAGGAGTGAAAACCATATCAACAGACCTTGCCACACTCAACTACTCAACTTTCCCTGTGCCAAATCCCAAAAGTGCCCACAATAACTCTACCAGCAGCCAATAAGAGAGGAAATGGAAGGGAAGAGGTCTGTATTTTGCAAATATTGCAATATCATCTGATGGCATGAACAGGTTTCCAGGCTCCTTCTAGGGCTGGGAAGGAGTGTGTACAGTGAGGGGCCCTGAAGCTTAAGCTCCATTAGTTTCGTGGTAAATCTGCTTCTCATTAGAACAGAACCTGGAGGGACAGCTATCCTTGAGAAATAAAAGAAAGAGAAATTAGCACAATTAAATTCCAATTTAGGATAATTGGCCTTTTTTCATGTGGGTTTACAGGGCAGATTTTCCACTTATTTATTTATTTCCTTTTATTTATTTTTATTTATATATCAGCCACTCACTGACCCTTTGCTAGGCACTAAGGGCATGGAAATAGACATGACTCTCGGGTCCCTTTAAGGCCAGCTGCGTGAGCAAAGGCACTGCAGTGTAGTCCATGGTAGGAGCCCCAGGTGGAGAGCAACCAGCTTGCTGGGGCTGGGGGTGCGGTGGGGGTCCAGTGCAGGCTTCCTAAGCAGGTACACCCCTTGAGTATCAAACGGCCACATGACTTTGCCAGGTGAACAAAGAGAGCAGATGCTTTCTGGGCAGAAGAAGCTGGGTGCACATGAGCCAAAGTGAGATACAGCAGAGAGTTCAGGAGAGAGCAATTGGTTGGGCAGAAGAAGCTGGGTGCACATGAACCAAAGTGAGATACAGCAGAGAGTTCAGGAGAGAGCAATTGGTGTGCTAAGACACGATTCCAGGGTGCATGATGGGGAGGCGCTGGAAAGGACGCCAGCACAGAAGGAAGGGCATGGCAGGAAGATCTGGGCACAGGGCATTTGCACTGGTGAGTCCACAAGCTAAAGGCCCAGAGAAGACAAGAGAGCTGTCTGAGGCTGTGATGAAGTTTTAATGGCTACGTCAGGAACTTGACAGTAGTTTACTAGATATTGAATTTGATAAAGTGATAGAATTTCTATTTTTTTAAAGATTTTATTTATTTATTTAAAGAGAGAATTTCTAATACGAAGGTTTAGACTTCATGTAACTATAACTGTAATAAACTCATTAGAGAAACTTTTAAGTACAAAATAGAAGTAGGAAAACTCCCATGATGAACCCCCACATACCCATTACCCAGCTTCAATAATAATCAACATTTTGCCCATCTTGTATAAATACTATTCAAGAGATTAATTGATAAAACTTATTGTTTTATCAATAATTACAATACTTACAACTCCAATAATTACAAAAGTATAACAATAATGTATGAATTGATACGTTTTGGGTGGTATCTCAGATAACTGAAGAGAAAAGAATATCCAGTTAATGATGTGGGGCAGATAATTAATCATTTGGGAAAATAAATAAGTTCAATTTATAGCTCACAGTATATTTAAAAGATGTAATGGGTGAAAATTTTTTAAATGCCATAAAAATTAGAACAAAACATAGCTGCACATATATCTTATTGTAAGGTTGAAAGAACTTTCTAGGCATAAATTTAACAGGAAAATAATTTTACAAAAGAAAAGATGTATAGTTTTCACCAAAAGTGTTTCTGGAAAGCCTCCTACAAATCAATGAAGGTGCAAAATAGATTGAGAGAAAAATGACAAAATCAAAAATAAAGATACATTAAAAGAGTTTATTCCTTACATTATGAAGTGACTTTAAAAATTAACAGAAGAATGACAAATACCAATAAAACAAATTAACAAAGAACATGAACAGACAAGCCTCAGCAGAAAAAAGTGAAATCACATAACCATACAGAGGGAAAAAAATAACTCTTGCTATTTGATTAAACAACTCTTAAATCACTATTTGATTAAATAAATTACAATGAAACTGAAAGTACACTTTAGCTAATCAAAAGTGGCAATATTAATTTTAAAGAACATGTTTTTCATTGATGGAAGTCCTAGAAATTGCATGCCTTCTCTACCCATAATAGAATGTAAACCACTACAATCTTTCTAGAGGGCCATTTGACAGATAATTTATTTCCTATTTTTTTTTAAGATTTATCTATTTATGAGAGAGAGAGAGAGCAGAGGCAGGGACAGAAGGAGAGGGAGACAAGCAGACTTTCCCCTGACTAAGGAGCCCTACACACGGCTCGACCCCAGACCCCAAGATCATGACCTAAGCTGAAATTAAGAGTCAGATCTCTAAGCGACTGAGCCACCGAGGTGCCCCTGACAGACAGTTTCTATCAAGAAGTTTACAAATTGGAAGCACTGACCCATCAATTCCACCCTTTGTAATTATCTTAAAATAACAAACAGAGATATTTGCATAAGGATGTTGATTATAGTGTTGACTATAACAGGGAAATATTGGCAATGTTATAAATATTCAATGGGCAAATATTGAAATTTATAGTTATTGTGGTAAATTCATGCATGGAATATGATGTGACTATTAAAAAATCATATTTTCAAATTCTTTAATGACATAGGGCATTGCTCCTAATGTATTCTGTATTGTGAAAATTATATGACCTAATTTTTACTTAAAAAGAGATGTGTGTATGCATAATTGTAGTATATATATTTTTTGGGTACAAAAATATATTTATTTTGGGTACAAAGGGAATATCTTGGGGCTCATACCCAAAATAAATATATTTTTGTACCATATTATATATATATAATAGGATACATAGCAAAAAGCCTGGCTTTAAATGCACTAAAATGTTAACCATGATTATCTTTTATAATTTTAGAAATAGAAATAGGAATCTGGGTGACCATTTTTATTTTACATACTTTTCTGTATTTTCTACCATGAACATGCATTACAGTTATAATCATAAAAAGAATGTCCTTTTGTTTATGGAAGTTCATTTGTTTGTATTCTGTTCCTAAAATGATTTCAATATTGAAAAAGGAATAGACTCATTACTTCACAAATAGGAAGAGCAACATCAAAATCCATAATATGAATATTTGTTTGCCTGGGGGGGACAATTTCTAAATCAAGAACCGCGGAAATGAATAAAGAACGCAGCATATTTGGAGCCCGGCAGTGTACTTTGATTTCATGCATAATACGGAGACATGTATAGTTATCTCCGAAATATGACCTTAGTGCCCAACTTCATGAATCAGTTTGCTTTTCCAGTTTATGTTTCGCCATGCATATGCATTGCAATATGTCTGAGCCCTCAAGGAAAAGGAAACCTACTGTGCTGATCCCCTGACAGACATTTTTCTAGCCTGAGATGATCACTTCCAGAGATAGGAAACACTTCTTTCTGGGATGATGTTGCCCAGTTTTAAATAATTGTGCAAGACAGCATAGTCAGGTAAAATCTGATTGTCTGAAAATTCCTCTCCTGGGTACTTCCCTCCAATCCTGAAGGTAAGCATTTCCATTTATCTCCAAGTTTCTTCTCTCAGAACATCCTTAGTTCTTTGAACTTTTCCACATACAGTGCAGTTTCCCAACCTCTTCCCTCCACTGATACGATTACACTGCCCTTCTCCATTGTCTAGAAATGTGGTGCCAGATGTGTGAATGGTCTTCAGATGTGATTTGACCTGCGTAGCGTGCAGGGGCTCTGTCCTCTCCCTGGATGGAAATAAACACCAGCAGTGCAGGCCAAAGTCGTCTTACCTATGTTCTGCAATTCCAGCTGGCACTTCTCATGCATGGAAGTAGGGTCAACAAAGCAAAAGAAATAAAAGATCTTTCCAAAGGCTTTTCATATAAAGCCTTTGTGTAATATACTCAGACCATCACAGCCAAATAGCACTGGGCAGGTGGCTTACACAACAGAGATCTACTTCCTCACAGTTCTGAAGGCTGGAAGTCCAAGATCGAGGTGGCAGCCCATTCCGTCCTTGGGGAGAGCCCTCTTACTGGCTTGCAGCCGGCCACCTTCCTGCTGTGTCCTCCTGGAGCCTTTCTGCGTGTGCACAAGGACACAGAGTGTGCACTCTTTCTCTTCTTATATGGACACTAATCCTATCAGATCAGGGCCCCGACCTTAGTTATTTTGTGAAAGGTTCCATCTCCAAACAGTCACATTGGAGCTCAGGACTTCAACATCTGAATTTGAGGGGGACACAAATTCAGTCCATAACACTTTCGTACAAAGGTCAAGAGAAATTCATCTAAATCTTTCCCCTCTTGCCCACCCACAATTAAGGCCCCACAGAACAACCAGAATGATCTTTAAAAAAAAAAAACCCACAGGTCAAATCAAGTCAACTGTGGTGTTGCAAACTCCAAGATATTCCCTTTGTACCCCAAGTAAAATCCAGACTCCTAATGGTCCCCTACCAGGCCTGTGTCATTTGGCTCATCTTCCCAAGTGACCCTTCTCTCTCCAGCGCTATCTTACTGCACTCCACAGACTGGCCTTCCATCCATTCTACATCCCCATCCATCCTGTCCCAGGTCCTGAGGCTTCCCACGGTCTTCCTTGCAGACTCTCACCGGCTTTGCTCCCTACATCACTTTAGACCTCCACTCAATCATCACTTCCCTCGTCCTTCCATCTGGCCAAGCCCCTTATCATGCTTTACTTGTTTTCACACAGAGATGCCCATCACTACCTGAAATTAGAGTTCACATTTATTTGTTTACTGTGTATCTCTTCCACCTTTCCCAGCCCCCTTTTTTTACCTTGTTTAGCACTGTACCTCCAAAGCCAATAAGAGTGCCTGGCACATAGATGATGCTTGAATCATGGGTTGAATAAATGGATCCTCGTGAGGAAACTTGAATTTTTTCCCTCCTGTGTTTAGGATTTTACTTTGATCTAGTTAAGTTTTGTTTCCACTTGTTTATTTTTCTGCTCACCATTTTACCTGCCAATATTGTTTTAAATGTCATTCTGTCATTCATCACATTAGATATTTCAGATATTTCAACTCATGCAAAATGTCAAGTATTCCCTCTCTGCCTCCCTATAGTTGTATCGAAAATAAAAAGAAAAATAGGTGCAAGGTTCTTATAGGCTGTAAGTTTTCAAGCAAATATTAGTTACAAAGTTTATGTTATATATATGATATATGTGGTTATTATACATTACTATGTACAACTATGTGATCATTATGTATTATGGACTATCTATGATTTCAGCAGCCTACCCCCTTATCCATGGGGAATATGTTCCAGGATTCCCCGTGAATGCCTGAAACCTCAAAGCCATCTCTAAGTTGGTCACAGAAGAATGGATGATATTATTTATACCCAGTCCAGGAGTAAGGCAAATGGTACTCATAAAGAGCAAAAATGCCTTAATCCCACCCACCCAGAAGGAAGGGTGAAGATAGGGGGGAAAAAACTATTATTTAACACAAAGGACTTGAAAAATGTTACCTTATTTCATCATCTAAACAACTCTCAGCTTTCTTGAATTTTACCAAAAAAAAAAAAAAAAAAGTGAAGTTCAGAGAAGTTTTGGAGCACTGGTGTGACACATAAACAATGGATCTTGGAACACTGAAAAAATAAAAATAAAAATAAGATAAAATAAAATAAGATAAAATAAAAACAAACAAACAAAAAAAAACAAAAACAAAAACAGAGAGGTTTTGTAACATTCCAAGCTAGAATGTGACAAAGTCACAGATCCATGTGACTCTTAAACTCTCGCTCTTCCCAATATACTCATTGTCTCCCCCCTAATCCTTCAGATGGGTACTTTTACTCTAGCAGCCATGAGAGATCCACCTGGAGGACTTTTAAATGAATGAGAGGCCATTCTCGTTGAGCATGTTTTGTGAAGGCATTCTGCTCAGCACTGTGAAGGACACAAACATCTCAAGGAGCTTAGAATTTAATGCAAGAAAACCCTTTTTAAAGTTGGGTAGCACTTATTTTTTGAAGGGCTGATTTGTCATACTGCTATTTAACTCTGAAATATGTCTCTTCAACTTCTTTCTCTCAACACACAGAAAAGCACGCGCGCGCACGCACACACACACACACACACACACACACACCATATACTCTCTCTCTTCCCACACACAGTGGCACTCACTGACCAGGGTCTCATCTGCTTGGGTAGGTTTCATAGCGATTAAAACATGAATAGTGTTAATATATGTTTCTCTCATGTTTTAATTGCTATTAAACCTATCCAAGCAGATGAGACTCTGGCCAGTGAGTGCCATTTCCCTAACTTGAGAGATTGCTAAGATCATTTGGTTTATTGTGCAGTGGCCTCTCTTTTTGGTATTTATTTTGGGTTCTGAAAATTTTACCCCAAATGGCTAATAGAATGTGTCTAAATGATAGTACAGATCCTGGGAGGGAATGGGTAAAAACAACATATATATAAAGCATATCATACAGCATGTCAAAATATTCATTTCATTGTGACTCAAGATACCTCCCAGAAACTGGTTTACAAAAGATTATCAGGCAAATTAAGAGTTGGTGAGGGTTCTTTGCCACTATAAAGTGCAATATTATATATTATTGGTGCCCATTAGGATTAACCAAAACTCAGACAAATGGCAACCAGAAGAAATCCTGGTAGGAGACCTCTTAAAGGTTCAGGAGAAGATGTGATGAGAATGAGAGGGTACTTTCTAGCATTAGCTTTCAGAAAACACAACTCCATAGGGGCCTGTTGTTTAGGAACTTCATAAAGCTCTCAACATTTGACCCTCCCAATTCAGATAGAATGCCTCATGCACACTAAACACAGAGAGCACATGTGTATCCATATAGACAGTATTTGGAACAACACTTGTTATAACACCAAGAAAAACACAAACCTAAAGATATTTCACTCTATGGGATGACCCTATCACAAATAAAAGCACAAAACTGTACAAATAAAAGAGACAAGACAGAAATACACAAATCTGTTAACAGTGATTATCTTGGTGGCTAAAAATTGGAGTCGTTTTCTTCTCTCCGTTTTCAAAACTCTCTGAAGTAATCATGTGCTTTTGCAATAGGGAAAATATTTTTAAAAGATGGGATTTACTTTGCTTTCATTCTTTTTCTCTGGAAAAGACACAATCTTCTCTTAGGAGTTGCTTTAGCTACTGTTCCTGGTACACTATTAACCATCACCCAAGCTGGCGCACAAATCTGAGCCGATGAAGAAAATACAATATTGTGAGGTGATGCTTAGTTCTGGAGGAAGCTGAACAGTTAGTACTTGATTGCTTACTCTGCCCTGACAAACTCTAGGAAACCAATCAACTGCCAACATAGTGCTTATCTCCTTTCAGTATTATTTCACAGTTTTACAGCTAAGAAAGTGTCATGGAAACCATTCTTTTCAACATGAAACTCAGAGCCCAATAACCAACAAAGGATTATTTTGGGAGCAAGCACTATCTGGAAAATATGTATACTTGATGAGTGACATTTGGGGAACATTTTGATGGTTCATGGGGAAATAGGACAAACACTGAAATCAGAATGATTATAGAACATTATTGTTTTTGATAATTGTACTTAAAATTCTGGACTGACTCTGAATGTAGCTGTTTGTTGCTTTAAATTTTTTTATCTTCATTATTTGCAAGAATAACAGTTATTAATAGCAGTAGCAGCAAAATGCATTGAGCTTGAGGGTGTGATGCAGGAATCAGAGTGCCTGAACTCAAATCCAGATTTCCTGAAGTCCATGACCATGTGTAAGTTATTAAAATCTCCGAGTCACGTTTTTCTGATTTATCAAGTAGAGTAATTAGGACATTTGGAATGATTAAATGACTTAATTAATGTAAAGCATTTATGTTTTGTCTGGCCCATACGAACTTTAATACATAGTAGGAATCATTGTTATCATCCATAGTATCAAATAAGTACTAATAGAATCTAGTCCTAAGCTTGTTTTTATTTATTTTTATATTTTTTAAATATTTTATTTATTTATTCATGAGAGATAGAGTGTGAGAGAGAGAGGCAGAGGCAGAAGGAAAAGCAGGCTCCCCACCAAGCAGGGAGCCCGATGCAGGACTCGATACCAGGACCCCAGGATCACAACCCGAGCAGAAGGCAGATGCTTAACCATCCAAGCCACCCAGGTACCCTAGTTCTAAGCTTTTAAATCAGTCCCTGGGTATAAGAGCTGCAGGATATCTGCATCTGATCCCACCTGAGATGTACTGCCAGGAAACCATGTGTATCTGCAGAAAGCCAACATGTGTTGTAGCAGGCAGATAAAACTTAGAATCCTAAGATCCTAACGTCTTGTTAAGAACGTCTTGTGCCCTCAGTTTCCAGTGAGGGGAAGAGCAGCTTGAACATGTTGGGAGTGTTAAGTACAGAACATGAATTTTCCAGCTCTGTGTCCCTTGGAATACAAGCTGCTACTTGTTGTCAGCATTGAAAGGGAGATTCATTTTGGCCAGAATGAGATTATCTCCCTTTTGGATTTTTCAAAATTTAACATGCCAGATACTTAGGAGCTTAGTTGTCCATGCAAAAATGCAAGAAATGGCATCTGGCTGATCTCCATATCCTTGCCAAGTGACTCATCTGCTCTCCCTCACTAGCTATAATCCTTTTCTAGAATAGAGTCTAAATGAAATTTTTCGGCACTTCAAATATTTTAGTCTCTATAGTGTACAAATACCAATGCTGAGAGCTCAACATAAAAAGTGGCTCTATAATGGGAAAACTCCCAAGTATCTTGCATGAGCAAGTATAGGACGATACCTCAGCAACACTTCCTCAAATAAGATTGCATTAATTTCTACAGAATTAATAATTCTTCTCAGTGCAAGTGAGCTCATAATGAAAAATTAGAAAACATATAAGAAAGCAAACCACCAAGAAAATTGTAGGTGCAATATTAGAAAAATTGGCATCCAAGAATTCAAATCATAGAACAATAAGAGATCACCTAAATACTTATGTTTAAAATTATTAAAAATATAAAAGAAGGAAAAATAACAATAAGGGACAGCTGGGTGGTTCAGTTGGTTTAAGCATCTGCCTTCAGCCCAGACCATGATCCCAGTGTCCTAGGATCCAGTCCCACATCAGGCTCCTTGGTCAGTGGGGAGCCTGTTCCTCCCTCTGATTGCCACTCCCCCAGTTTGTGCTCTCTCTCTCTCTCTGACAGATAAATAAATAACATATTTTTTAAAAATCACAGTGAAAGAAAAAGACAATAAAAATGATCAGGCAGGGCGCCTGGGTGGCTCAGTGGGTTAAAGCCTCTGCCTTCAGTTCAGGTCATGATCTCAGGGTCCTGGGATCGAGGCCCACATCAGGATCTCTGCTCAGCAGGCAGCCTGCTTCCTCCTCTCTCTCTGCTTGCCTCTCTGCATACTTGTGATCTCTCTGTCAAATAAATGGGTGAAATCTTTAAAAAAATGATCAGGCAAATTTGAAAATGAAAAAAGTGGAGTTTCTAGAAATGAAACCATAGTTACTGAGATTAAGCTCAGTAGAGAAACATAATCACATATTAGACACAGCCAAAGAGAGAATTATAATACTGGAAGCTAGAATTGGGAAGAAAATAAAGAAACAGGATGTATGAAAGTTTTAGAGACATGAAAGATAGAATGAAAATTTTCATTTCGATAGAAAATAAAATAACTTAAAATAGTAACATAAAGCAAGAGTATATACAAAAGATAAAAGTAACATTGAATGGTCAGATCTTAAAATTTTCTGCAAGTGATGAAAGATATGAATACTCAATTTGATAAAGCTCAATGACTTCCAAGCAGGATGGAGAAAATTAAAAATCATTACCTAGACACATAATTGTGAACCTGCAGAGCCCCAAGATAAAGGTATAATCTTAAAAATAACCCAAGGGAAAAGACGGTTCTGTACCAAAAAGCCATGATGAGAACCATAGCAACTTCTCATCAATGATAATACAGGACAGAAGCCAATGAAATGTTTTTAAAATGTTGAAATTCAAAGATCAATCTTTTATACTCACTTAAAACTCTATGTTCAAAATTCCCCACTCAGTTAAACAATTTTTTAATAACTAAGATGAAATGAAGTTATCTTGAGGCACATTTTGATAAAGTTTACCATCGACAGATCCTTATTGGCAGATCTCTAACTTAAGGATATATTCAGGTCAGAAAAAATTAAGTTAGGAGTGGTACACAGGAAACAGTAATAAACAACAACAAAAGTAAATATGTAAGTACATCTAAGTAAGCATGGTAAGTTAATAATACTAATAATAATATTGTGATGAATTTGGATGAGGTTTTCATAAAAGTAAAGTTCCACTAACTGTGAGAAAGATCACAAGTCAATAGATATTGTTTCTGGGTCTACTTTGATCAGCTACATGAAGTTCAGGGCAATCATTGCTCCCATTTATAAAATGATATTCAGATAGGGTGAATATTAAGTTTTCTTGAAATTTAACATTCTTTGATTTTACTATATTACATGCTGATCACCTTTCTCTTCAAGAAAAGAATACAAACTATTGAGCTACACACATATTTGCTGCTTTCTGAGGAACATGTATAGTTCAGGTGACCATCCCTTGAAATCCCCAAACTGATCCAAAAGATTTATATCAACATTATGACAGAGAAAATACCCTTTGGCTGTTGTTTGTGTTGAACATGTAATGAACACTTGCAGCATGCTGGTGTTACCCAGTGCATCAGTTGCCCCCCTGTCATTTACGATGTTACATCTATCAGTCCTGGGGTGAAACCCTGCTGGGGACTGGAAGAGCCAGAGAGGCTTCCTACCCTGTCTAGAAAATCCTCAAAATGAAAAAAAGAAGTTGGAAACAAAGTCTAGCAATCCTACTTATTCTATATTGGCAAGGGAATGGGGGAGGGAGGAATATGCAATGTATTCCTCCCTAGAAGACAGTGGGAATGATTTCTTTTTGTCTGAGTCGAGTGTGCAGTCTGAAGTCAGAATTACATTATAGATGAGGCCTTTTTCCCAAATGCTCCTTTAACTTCTGTTAAGTTTCTACAAGTCGGGGAACTATTTCTCTGTTCTTAGTTTGCTTCAAGAACTTTTTGAGTCATTTTTCACAAACTGGGTAAGAATATGCTGTCAGAAACCTTTATATTCTGGGGGATTACTGCAAACCCAGCATTTACTGCATGTTTTAAAGGGGCATTTCATGGCCTATGTCCTCACTACATCCGTAGACCTTCCTTAACCTTCTACTTAACCTTTCCACAGATGCCAAACAACTGACAATTATCTGAACATTTTCATACCTTGACACACATGGTTCTTTTTGCCTGGAATTTATATTTCCCTTTCTTTAGAAAAGAAAGAAGCTTCCTTCCAGAAGCTGCCACCCAGCTCCTATCAATTACATACAATGTTAGGTCCCTCTTCCCAGGTGCTTCCCAAACAGAAAACTGTGTCACTTCCAGCCATAAGCATTAAAGAACTGGTGGGTAATTCCCCACCCCTCTTTCCTTCCCATATCAACTGGGATCATATGTTAAGGGTGGTGAAGCTCTGGGATAGTGGAAGTTCCAATGTCCCAGCCTGCCAAGGTGCCATATGAAGAACAGTTTTCCTGAAAAATGACTAGACCCACAAAGAATGTGGTATAAGCAAGAAATTAGCCTTCTCTTTGCTCAATCATTAAAACCTGGGGCTGTTTATTATTGCAGCATGTCCTAACCTCCCTGAGTGACACAGTATCTCTATAGTGGTTCTTTTGATGCTTTACCACATTTGTCTATTTTCCTGCCTGTTCTCTTGAGATAGAAGCTGGAACATTTATTTCTGTATTTCCTAGCTCCAAAATAGTAACTGATAGTAGGAGCTAAATAAAACTTATTGAGTGTCATAATAGTAGGAAAAATAACAGTGTACATTGGACTGATCATTGCCGGAGGTCTCATTACTTTATGGAGCTATTGTTTCAAACCCATTAAGCAGATAGACAACCACGTGATACAGGACAGACTGTTTCCCTTAAATTGAGCCAAAATGTCAAGAATTGTCAGTTGAGCCACACAGTTTTGCACATGATCCAATTGTATTTTTGACCCTCCTTTTACCAATAATCTTCTGCAGGAACAAAAATCATCGAAGTCTTTGAAATCATGCTCAGTGTTCTCACTTTGAAAGAGAAAAGAAATCATCCTTCATGTATGCCTTGACTATGAAGAAACTCTTAAGACCAGGGAGTATAAGTCTTCCAATATGTTTTCTTCCAAAATTGTATTGACTCCTCTAGGTTGTTTGCAATTCCATGTGAATTTTAGATTCAACTTGTCAATTGTATAAAAAAATCCTATTGGTATTTTGAATAGAGTTGTGCTGAATGTATAAATCAATTTAGAAAAAAATCTTAATATTGTTTCTTCCAATTTATAAATATGGTTTATCTATTTTTATTTGGCTCTTCTCTAATTTCCTTCGGTAATGTTTTGTAATTTTCTAGTGAAGTCTTGTAAATTTACTTTGTCTAATAATTTTATGTTTTATTCTATTTAAATAGGAATGAATCTATTTCATTTTCCAATATTTTGTTATTACAGAGCTTGTATCCCAAGACTCTGCTAAAATCACTTATTATTTCTAGTAATTTTAGATTGTGTAGGATTTTCCAAACACATAATCATGTGTTTATTTCTTTTTTTATTCTTTATTTCTTTTGTTTCTTTTCTTATTGCTCTGGCTAGGACCTTCCAGAAAATGATGAATGGAAGTGATAAGGTCTGTATCCTTGTCTTGTTCTTATTTTCTAGGAAGAGATCCAGTAATTCACCACTAAGCATGATGGTAACTACAGGTTTTTAATAAATACTCTTTATGTAACATGTATTATGTATTTCTAATTTTGTGACAGTTACTATCATTGAAAAGGTATTAAATTTCCTTAAAATTTTTTTCTGAATCTATTGAAATTATTATTTTTCTTCATAAGATTAATATGGTGAATTATACGGATTTATTTTTCATTAAAAAAAAACTTAAATTCCTTGGACATATCCCCCTCTTTACTCATGAAGTTTTATCTGTTCTCTAATCTATAAGATTTGATTTGCTCATATTTTTATCAGAATTGTTGTGCATATGTCCATGAAAGATACCGGTCTGCAATTTTCTCATTTTGTAACGTCCTTGTCTGTTTTCAGTATCCAGGTTATGCAAGCTTCATCAAATGAGTTGAAAAATGTTCCCCTCTTCTGTTTATATATATTTTTTAAGTCTGTGAAACTTTGGTATTATTTTTTTCCTTAAATGTTTGCTTCAATGCATCAGTTAAAACATCTAGTATGGATTTTCTTTGGGAGACGTTTTTCTTAATTAAAAATTCCATTTAAAAAAAATAAAAAATAAAAAATAATTCTATTTCTACAATAATAGTAGTTATGGAGCTATTCAGATTTTCCATTAATACTTGTATCTATTCTGGTAATTTTAGTTTTTAAAAAGTTTGTCAATTTCACCTGCATTTAATCTACTGGTTTAAATCAATTCATAATATTTTCTTGTTATATGCTTAATATGTGTGGAATCTGTTGGGGTATCCTCACCTTCACTGGTGTTTTTCCTATTTTTCTCTAGGGTTTATGGATTTTATTAATCTTTAAAAAGAAATAATTTGGTTCTTTGTTAGTTTTTTCTATTATTTATTTCTTATTTTATTTATTTCTGTTTATCTTTTTTTATTTCCTCCTACTTTCTTTGGGTTTGATTTGCTCCTTTTTTCAAAGTTTCTTAAATGAAAAGTTAGGCCATTTATTTTAAATTTTCTTACTTTCTAATAGATTTAAAACTATAAACTACCTTCTTAGTGCTCCTTTGTCTGCATCCTACACTTACGTATATTTTATCGTCATTTTCATTCCATATAAAATAGTTTTTAATGTTCCTTTCGTTTTACTCTGTAGGTCATTTTAAAATACATTATTTAATTTCCAAATGTCAGTCTCATTATTTGTTTTTATGATTTTACTCTTTTTGCTGAGATTCCCTATTTGTGTACTCATTATGATTATCCTTTAGGTCCTTAAATATATTTTATGACCTATAATAATGTATATCACCTTGATTTCTATTCCTTTTGAATGCTTTGACTCTCAAATATGAGTCATAATTTTCAGTTTCTTTACATATATAGTTTATTTTTGTTACTGTATACTAGATATTATAGAAGATATGTCCATCTAGCCATAAATTTACTACCTGACAACTTGAACTTGTGGAACCCCAGTATTATATTTTCTGTGATGAATCTGATTAGGATTTTTCTCATTCTTAGAATCCTTAGATCTGGGAAATAGCATTCACTCAGAGACTTTCTCTCCTGGGTTTCAGTGGAAAGGGGTTTACCAAACCCCTTTACTTAGATGGATCCAGACTTCAAAATGTCTCCCCTATAATGGACAGCAGCTGAAATCTTTGCTCTGATTTTAAACTTCAGTTTTTTCTTTCTTTTCTGCCACCTGGAGCTTCCCCCATACACATACAGTTAAAGATTTGATGGAAATGTATATACAGATTAAGGGATTTTACCCTCTGAAGATCCCACCTTTCTCCCCCATAGTTTATGACTGTCCTGTCAGTCTTAAATTGATTCTTTGAAACATCAAACCAATAAAACTATACTTTCTTCTTGAGATCTAGCTGTCCCTATGCCATGGGGATTGATGTGTGTTTTCATGGAAAAACCATGTAATGGAGTTTTCACCAGGTTTTGTTTTCTTCTTCCAAGTCTTTGATTCCCTCAAGTTTCTGCCTCCTTTTGGATGCCCTAGTGCTTTCAAATAGTTGGGGGCTTTTTTACTTTATCCACAGTTTATAGGGATGGTAAGAGAATTGTCCCACCCAAGCCACCCTGCCATTACTGCTACTGAAATGCCTGCAATATTCTTTTAGTGACATGTTTTCTGCTTAAATGAGCTGCATTGACTCAGTCAAAAATTTTGTAACTAACACTAGTTTCTTTACTTGTAGCTGGCACTAGTATTGACTGATAGTTAAGATAGACATGAGTTATCTAGTTAGATCAGGTGTTTACATCTTTAAAAAGTTTACATCTTTGCATGGAGCACTGAGTGTTATACACAATGAATCATGGAACACTACATCAAAAACTAAAGATGTACTGTACGGTGACTAACAGCATAATGAAAAGAATCCAATTTTGATAAGTATTACCTTTTGAAAACACTGTCTAGATAGACCTTTTAAACACCATTTATTTCTTTAACATTTTTTGAAAACGCACGGACAAGTGCTATTTCATGGCAGCTTATCCTTTTGTGTGTGCCAGAATTGTCAAACTGACTTCAAAAGTAACCGAAACCCTACTTTTCTGATGGGGTTGCATCAGTTAGGATTCCTGGTGACAAGTTATAGAAAATCATCTTGGGCTCACATTGATGAAAAAAAAAAAAGATCACTTGGTTCTCAAGATCCCGGATATAATTAAAGAATTAAATTGTGATAAGGTAGGCAGGGTGGGCTGCAGGAGAACCTCAGTGGCTCCATCTGTTGGGTGCCTGCCTTCAGTTCAGATCATGATTCCAGGGTCCTAGGATTGAGCCCTGCATTGGGCTCTCTGCTCAGTGGAGAGCCTGCTTTTCCCTCTCTCTCTACCCCTCCCCTCACTTGTTCTCTCTCTCTTTCAAATAAATAAAATCTTTTAAAAAATAAAATTAACAATTTTTAAAAAAACATAAATTATTGTTAGGGGCTGGATGAATTTAGACTTCAACACAATTGAAGTCCAGACAATCAAGAGCTCAGGGACCCCACTAATTCCCTGTATCTGCTTCTCTCTGACCATTGCCTTCATTCTCTTACCACCTGAGCAATGTTAGCTACCAACAGCTGCTTACTTTTACATACAAAAAATTTCAAGAAAAAAGAGACAGAGATTCTCTCTCTTTGGCACAGTTAGAAAAATCATGTTGATATTCTAATCAGCTCACTTAAGCCATCATTCACTATGAGACAAAAAAGTAACTTCAAGCAAAACCATCTGAAACACATGGAACATGTGTTTGGGGGGACTCATCCCAGAAAAGGAGATCTCTTAATTCCGCCCCCCCCGCCCCAGATATCATTTATAAAAGTGGAGTGAATGTAGGAAAAAAAGAACTTGAAGTGTAGAAAATAGACTTGGAAAATTAAGTCAATTTTCTATTTAAAAAAATACATTTTGAGTGGTTAATATGAGGGCTGTATTATCTATGCCTAAAAATCTCTAACACACAAAACCTGCCTGAGTAAATATGAAATAAATAAATAGCATGGGCTTTGAATACGACAGACTGGGTTTAAATTAGAGCTGGTAAATCATAATTATTAACTATTTAACTCTGAGCAATCTAAGGAATATCTGTCCCAACATTTCCTTCATTTCTAAATAAGACATAAAAATTATAGTAGACTTGTGGAGACTAAATAAAAAAAATAAAATAATAGAGGTACTAAAAAATCCTATTTTAACACATTGAGAGTCAGAGCCTGTTTCCTTTTACAATACTAACCATTTTATTTTCTTTCTGAGGCTCTAAAAAATTAAATCCATGTTTCTGATTTATTTGTATTTTGTAGAGAATAATGTAGAATGAGAACAAGAAAAGAAAATCTCCTTCTGGCTATTTTGCAATGATAAATCCAGGGCAAAGTCATTAAAATAGAGATTCTAATAAACATTCAAGAAAGAGCATTGATAGCAATTTTATTACATTATTTATTAAGCATTTAATGGTAAGATTTCACATAATTCTCAATCTGCTCCCTTCTGATCCTCCTCTGTTTCTACTCCTGCTATTTCCTCTCCTTTCTTTCCTACTCATTCAACCTAAAAGTCACCTGAGGACAAAATTAACTTGGGATACTCACTATACTGGTTTGAGAATGTTGCCACAAAAGCCTCTTCCCTACACCTTTAAACAAATTCATTCCAGGATGCCTGGGTGGCTCAGTCCATTAAGTGTTGTGGGACTCTTGCTTTCAGCTCAGGCTATGATCTCACAGTTGTGAGATCGAGTCCCACATAAGGCTCCACACTCAGCACTGAGTCTGCTTGGGATTCTTTCCCCTCTCTCTCTTTCCCCTTCTGCATCCCCTCTCCTGCTCATATGCTCTCTCTAAAATAAGTAAATAAAAATCTCGAAAAAAATGATTTCATCACAATACTTAGCCCAAGCTTTGGAGAAAATTCTAACTTATCCTTTTAAAGACAAAAATGTGTTTTCAAAGAAAGTAATTTGAAATATGTAATGCAAAGACAGAGATAAGTTGTTAGTTCAACCTGGTGTGAACACTACCACTCTGTTAGAAAGAGCACACTCATGTTAGTGCATATTTTTCAAGGGTGTGCAGTCAATAATATGAGAGACAAGGGCAAAGGAATGATGTTATTCATTCAATCAAAGTCTATTGATTTTTATTTCTATTTTTTAAAATTTTTTTGTTTTGTCTTTGTTTTTTGAAGTGGATAATATTAATGTTTATTTTATTTTAGTAGTAGAACCAGTAATATGACCTTTATTTCTTTTATAATTTTTATTAAAGGATAATTGACAAATAACATTATACTGAGATTTCAGGTATACAACATAATGATTCAATATTTGTAAATGTTGTGAATTTATCATAACATATCTAGTTACTATCTGTTCCCATATAATGTAATTTTTAGGATTTACTTTCCGACAACATTCAAGTATGCACTACTATTGTTGACTATAGTCACCATGCTGTACAATACATCTCCATGACTTACTTCTTTTATGACTGGAAGTTTGTACTTCTTGAACCCCTTTGCCTATTTCACCCATTCCCCAATCTCATTTCCCTCTGGCAACCACCATCTGTTCTCTATATTTTTTACCAATTTTGTTTTGTATTGTTTTAATGTACATTTGTTTGTTTTTTTAGATTCCACATTAAGCAACATCATATGGTATTTGTCTTTTCTTGACTTATTTCATTAGCATAATTCCTTTAAGTTCTATCCATGTTTCTCAAATAGCAAGATTTCATTTTTATGAGTTTTTTGAAAGACTGAAGATTTTATGAAAGATTAATATTTCATTTATATATATACATGTATACATATGCATACATTTATATTTAGAATATAATTCAATATGGTTCCATATAAATTTTGAGAATGTTCTATTTCTGTGAAAACTGCTCTTGGAGTTTTGACAAAGACTGAACTGAATCTGTATAATTCTCTGGTTAATATTGACATTTAATAATAATAAATTTCACAATTCATGAGCATGGCATGGCTTTCCATTGATTTGTGTATTCTTTAGTTTTTTTCATCAGTTTCTTATAGCAATCAGTATACAGGCTTTTTATCTCCTTGGTTAAATTTATCCTTTGATATTTTATTTTTCTGATGCAATTATAAATAGGGCTGTTTCTTAAATTTCTCCTTTGATAGTTCCTGGTTAGAACTTAGAAATGTAACCCATTTTTGTATTTTTTGTACCCTGCATTTTACCAAATTTATTATATTTTATCATCCTCTCCCTTTCAGTTTATGTGTCTGTTTATATCTGAAGTACGTGTCTTGTAGGCAGCATAGATATGAGTCTTATTTTTTAATCTATTTAGCCATTATATGTTTTTTGATTGGAAAATTTAGTCCATTTACATTTAGAGTGATTATTTATAGGTATGAATTTATTGCCATTCTGTTCATTTTTTTTCTGGCTCTTTTTGGAGTTGCTTTCTGTTCCTTTTGTTCTCTTGCTCTGTTTTCATGTTTTGATGACTTATTAAAGTGCTATATTTAGATTTATTTCTTGTTATCTTTTGTGACTCTACTATAGGTTTTGCTTTTGGTTACCATGAGGTTCACATACATCAACATCATATATATGTCATACATATATAAAATATATAATTATAACATATATAATATATATATCATGGTATTATATATGATGGTTTATATAATATATATGATGTTTTATATAAATGTAGATGTTGTATACATTTTATAGATAATGTATATGTATAACATATAACCATACATGTAATATTACAGTCATATATAGATGTTGTATACATTATATGTATATATAAACATGTATATAACCATATATAATATAAAAGATGTCATAACATCATATATATATTTGAATATGTCATGCTATTCTTCCCTTGATCTGCAAAGTTTCTGCTGAAAAAATTTGCTGACAGTCTTATTAGAGTGCCCATGTATGTAAAAAGTTGGGTTTCTCTTGCTACTTTTAATATTTTCTCTTTATCTTTAACTTTTGACATTTTAATTAAAATGTGTCTTGGTGTGGAATTCTTTGGGTTCACTTGATATGGAATTCTCTGGGCCTCCTGGACCTGGATGTCTGTTACATTTCCAGAGTAGGGAAGTTTCCTGCTATTGTTTCTTCAAATAATTTTTCCACTCTTTTCTCTCTCTTCTCCTTCTAGGACCCCAATAATGTGAATGTTATTACTCTTAATGTTGAGCTATTGGTCCTTTAACTTATTTTCACTTTTAAAAATTACTTTGTATTTTGATGCTCTGTTTCGGTGAGCTCCACTGTTCTGTATTCTAGACTTCTGATTTGCTCTTCTACTTCATCTGGTCTATTGTGTTTATCAGTTCAGCTATTGTATTCTTCAGGTCTGTGACCTCTGTTTGGTACTTTCTTATATTTTCTTTTTTTGCTGATGTTCCCACTGTGTTCTTCCATTCTTATCCTGAGTTTGGTGGGCATCTTTGTGATCATTATTTTGAATTCTTCATCAGGTAGCTTACTTATCTCCATTTCACTAAGGTATTTTCCCTGAGGTTTTATCTTATTTTTCCTTTGGAATATATTCCTCTGATTCCTTATTTTCTTTGACTCTCTGTGTGTCCATGTATTAGGCAAAACAACTACCTTTCCAGTCTTGAGGGATATCCCTTGTGGAGGTGACAAACTTTATTGTTTAACCTTACCCTGGCTCTTGGGTAAAGGTCCCAAACCTTTATGATTGTCTAAGTAGCCTATTATTCTTGATAGGTCCCTGTTGTTGAAGGTGTTCCAAGACCTATCTCTGTCCCAAAGGGAACAATCTCAGTTAGCACCTAGTTGTAGGCTGATTGGAAGCCAGATCTTTACGCCATGACTTTTAAAGTATGCAAATATATATAATCCTGTGGGGCCACAGTCAGAATCCCTGTAAGCTTCCAGATCAGGATATCTAGAGGTGTCCCCTAGGGGACTCTTGCAAAACTCAGGGCTCCAGAGGCTGTATAAGCTCTTTTCTGTGAGTTATCAGCAAGCTGTTAACAAGGCCAAGGAAGGGTACAAGGATGGTATCTCCCTGCCTATGTTCCCTGAGAGCTCCTTCCTATTCTTTAGGTGTGTGGCAGACCTTAAGCCTGTCCCTAAGGCTGAAACTCCACACAAATAAATAGGTCTTCTCTGCAGGAAGACTGTGGATGTGTTTTAGTCTACTGTCTGGAGTGCCCTGAGGGTGATAGTCTGCTAAGAACTGTCTTTCCAATTGTTACAGTCCCATGGAGCCCATGAATGTAAGCTCCCATGCCTACCAGGGCCAGACAATCAAGGGGCATCCTTTGTGTGAAGTACACATGGCTGCAAGCTTTAGCAATGCATCTGGAGAGTGCAAGAGCCAGGCATGCCCACCAGCCTTAGGAACGCAGTGGGAGAATGCTTTGGTTATGTGTGTTCATCAGCTTCTGTGAGGCAGTAGGAAAGTGCATCTGCCATGCACCCATCATCTCCAGAAAGGCAGCAAGATCCTGCTGTGATTACCTGCACCCTTCAGTCCCAGCAAGGGAGTGGAAGAGTGCTGTGTCTGCACATATACACAAGGCAGAGGGAGAGTGCACAAATGCCATTAGCCAAGGCCTCCGTCTCTGGAAGGTGTTCTAACTTTCCTCTACCCCTTAAGCAGATGCTTTAAGATCACCAAATGAATCTCCTCTACATATAGTCTAGATGCTTTTCAAATGGCTTGAGCTGCTTTTTCCCTAGATTCTATGGCAAGTAAAATCACATACAAGTCCTTTAAAAAGTGTGTTTAAGGGGCATCTGGGTGGCTCAGTCAATTAAGTATCTGCCTTCAACTCAGGTCATGATCCCAGAGTCCCAAGATCGAGTCCTGCATCAGACTTCTTGTTCAGCGGGGAGTTTGCTTCTTCTTCTCCCTCTGCCTGCCTCTCTGCATGCTTCTCTCTCTCTCTCTCTCAAATAAATAAATAAAATCTTAGAAAAAAATGAAAAGTGTATTTAAATTCTCTTCTACTTCTTAGGTCTCTTGGATGTAAATTCCATTGATTTTCTACGCCAGACATTTAAGAGCTCATTGCTCCTCTGTAGGTCCCAAGGGCTGAGGTACCTGATATGGGACACAAACCCCTTGCTCCTTCAGGAGAAAGTCTAGACTTATGGGGTCCCTCCCTATTGTGGGGCACCACACCAGGAGTGGGGTTTTTGGTGACACCACATCTCTTCCTCTCCTACTCATCTCAATGTGGTCATTTTATCCTTTGCTGTAGAGAAGCAGTTCAGCTATTTCCAGTTCTTTTTCAGAGGATGTCGTTCCTCATGTAGCTATAGATTTGGTGTGTGGCGGGAGGAGTGAGTTCAGGATCTTCCTATGACACCATCTTCTCTCTCCCCTTCCACACTGATGACTAGATTTGTGGATCATAAATCTTACTGAGAAAATTGGGCCTCTTCCAAAAACTGGGATTAGTATTGTTAATATATTCATTGGTCCTACTACTCCCCTTGTCTTATATCTTCCTAATGTGGCACACAGGTCCTTCACCATCTGGCATCTAAATGCATCTCCAGCCCTGTCTTACACTGCATGCTTTAGAACCCTGAACCTCACCAATCATCCTTCTAGAGCCTTCTCTGATTTCTCCAAACAGAAGGCATTCTTGGATGGGCCCGCTTCTGCATATTGCCAAAGCCCTCTATAATTGAGCCAAATATGGGCATGGTAATAATATGTTTGTTTATATATTGCTATGCAATGAGCAACATGAGAGCAAAGCCTTTTATGTAATTTTTAAGTTGTTTTCATTGTGATATATCTAACATAACTACACACAAAGTGTACAGTCTGATAAGCAAAAAAGAAGAATAAAAGACTACATTAAATCTTCAGTGGATCATCCCACCGCAAGCAGCACTGATTAGACTACATTCTTAAGGCATATCTGGTTCTGTTCGGGTCTTATCTACGTAACTGTCAGCATCAAGAAACAACTAAGCAGGTAACAGAAATAAAGACAGGAGCAGCCACTCTCCAGGGAAGGGTTTTCGCTTCTTATATCCATCAACAGTTCCCACTAGAATCATTTTCACTTTCCAGAAAACAGAGACTCCAAGCCCATGGCAAACACAATATCCATAACTCTCCAGAATGAGCAGCAGATTAGATTCATCAACTGTTGCTGACTAAGAACATAATTTGTGTCTGGAGCTAAGGCCTGGAGAGATTAGTGAAGGTTGAAGTTGAGAGGGACCTGCCTTCCTAACATAAAACCATGCACTTGTAAAGAAGGAGGATACAATACACATTAATTCCTTCTTCCCCCTGGCATCTGATAGCTGTTATTTGTTTGTTTGTTTGTTTGTTTGTTTGTTTGTTTGTTTGTTTTTAAAGATTTTATTTATTTGACAGAGAGAAACACAGCAAGAGAGGGAACACAAGCAGGGGGAGTGAGAGAGGGAGAAGCAGGCTTCCCGCCAAGCAGGGAGCCTGATGTGGGACTCGATCCCGGGTCTCCGGGATCATGACCTGAGCTGAAGGCAGTCACTTAACCAACTGAGCCACCCAGGCACCCCAGATAGCTGTTTTCTTCAGGCGTCCATCCTACCTCCACAGCCAGCTCTGAATGTACCTTCTCATCAATTCAGGAATAGCAAGACAATGGATTGACCATGAACTGACCATTATCCATGGCTTTTTTTTTTTTGCAGCAATTTCATTATAAATTGAGTGCTCAGAAGCTCCATTTCTGTCAGTACACCCTTGATGAAACACAGTCAGCCCATGGCATAGCAGGTCATGGCTAATACATAAAAACAGCCCAATAGTCCCCAGTAAGTCCCTGCTTACACTAGACCTTCTGCCCTTTCTCCAAAATCATCAGTTTTATTCTGGATTTTGTTACTTATTTACTCAGTTTTGGAAATTAGTCATGCTTTGTTTCATTTTTAGGAATGACTGAATTCTGGTTCCAACTCAACCGCCGTTCAGTCATGGGCATTTTTGAAAGTCACTTTATCGCCTTCTATGCCAGCATTTCTCAATACCAATCACTCAATAGAGTACCAGTACCTGGGGCTCACTCTCAAAATTCCAATTCAGTTGCCCTACAGTTAGGATATCATCCCTCCATGATGAAGAGCCACAAAACCATTGGTTCTTAATCATCTGGGAGATGGTTAAAATGCATACTGCTAACTTCCCCACTCACCCACTCTCCACTCATACCTGCTGCCTTTAGAGAGTCTGATTTAGAACATTTGATTAGAGAGTAAGGGTTTTTTATTTTAATGAAAAATTCTCCCTGATGGTCCAGGGAGAAATCTTTGAGAAACACTGATTAAAAAGAAGGGGCTATACTATATGATCTTTGGGTCTATGTCAGGGTTGATGTTCTATAATTTGGAATTTCTCTCCATCAGAAGGAGTGAATGATCTCAAAACTTTGCCTCTGTAGAGTCTTAAGAACAGTTATCTTAAGATACAGAACCTATCTCTCCCTTCCCAGACTGTCTTTCTCTCCCCAGTCTTGGCAATTGCTTGATGTGTGCTCCTGTTCCCACACTCTTCTGCTCTCAAGGTTTTGAAACCAGCACTATTCACAATAAGATTTAAGAAGCACAGAACTTTCTAGACAAATTTCCAGACCCAATTACTGGATTTCTATCCTGACCACATGAAATCAAGCCTTCCTACCTTGGACCTTAATCCTATAGCACACCACTATGTTGCAACTTGTGCCTGAATCATTGCCTTGAAAACGGAGATGAAAACCAGGCCATCTTGCTGCTTTCCCCATCTCTTTCACCATGTAAAGTAACATTCACAGATTCTAGGGATTAGGACATGAACATTTTTGGGGGCCATTATTGTGCCTACTACAAACTTAATCACTAAAACGTAGGCCAATAAAGGACGAGAAGAAGGATGAAAAGTATTAGGACAGGTTCAGATGGTGGTGACAAAAAGTCAACTGAAATTAACTTAAGCCACACGTAAGCAAACGTCCAAAAAGGAGGGAGTGGGGACAACTCACCTTCAGGATAACTAGATCCAGGACTCCAATACTAGTAATTCTTTGACTCTCATCTTTTGTCTCATTTTTCTGCATATTATTGCCAGTCAGCTGATAAAGGGTTAATACCCAAAATATATAAGAAACTCAACCTTAAAAATGAAGGAAAATGTGTCATTTGCAACACACGGATGGACTTAGAGAGCACCGTGGTAAATAAAATAAGACAGACACAGAAAGATAAATACTGTATGATCCCACTTACAGGTAGAATCTAAAATAGAAAATTCCAAGAAGCCAAGAGTAGAATGGTGGTTGCCAAGAGTTGTGAGGAGGGGAAATTGGCAAGTTTTACTTATGTAAGGTATGTGGATATATACAGCATAGTGTAGTATGGTATTTCTCTGGATTTCCCATTAATGAGAAGAAGGCAGTGGAATGGAGATCTTGACAGCTCCTCTGCTGATAAAGCCCAGGACACTGGGATTTCCTCACCAGATGCCTTCCCTCTGTTTCTGGTCCATGTTCTTAGATCTTAGGTGATAGTTTGTTGATGTTGTTTGATTCTTTAAAATTAATGCCAACTGAATTGCTTGACTTTTCTCTTTATATGTCATAACGAAGATGCCAGGAACTGCTCATAGATATCTCACCTTCTAGCTGAGCAGGAATGCTATGGCCAGAGAGATGAAGCCAAAAAGAATCTTAAAAGTGCAAATTCTCAGTTTTTCAGTTCCAGTTAAATGAAAACAGGCCAGTGTCATTGTTTTGTTAATATTAGGCAAGTAGCTCCCAAAGCCTCTTCTTTGGAACATTCTCTCAGTCGACAGCGATAAGAAAGGAGTCTTTACTTCCATATTACTGAGAGCTGCCATTTGACCATGCATTTCTAACAGTTGCTGGAATAATTTCTCATTCACATGAACTTTACAAGGGAAGTAAAATTAAATACCTCATTTTAAACCTAACCTTCCAAACTAGCCACTTTTCAGATGCCAATGATGGCAATATGTTGAGGAAAAGTTAAGCGTGGTGAGAAAGAATTATTTTTTCCCATCTTTAGCCCTCTCTTGAAACAAAATAACAGCTAAAACCTCTGGCAGTACATTACCAGGAAGTTCAATCTAGAAAGAGAAGACACTTTTGACCTGGAATTCCTAAAGTATTCCCACATGGTTTTCTTTTTACTTATACACATTATATACTCCTTTCTGCAATTTATGTTTTTCAAGACTACATCAAAGGGAAGGAAAGGGAAGGGGATTTAAAAAGCAGGATTGTCACTATAAAAAAGAACATTTCTCACTCTTAACTATACAGAACGAACGTAGGGTTGCTGGAGAGAAGGGTGGTAGGATGCGCTACGTGGGTGGTGGGTACTGAGGAGGGCATTTGTTGGGATGAGCACTGGATGTTGTATGTAAGTGATGATTCACTAGATTCTACTCCTAAAACCAGTACTATACTATATGATAACTAACTTGAATTTAATTTCTTAAAAAAAAAAAAAAGAATGTTTCTCTGCTTTTCCCTTGCTTCCACCTTGAAACAATAAAACCTCTCCTAAATAATTCAGGGAATCCTGGAGGGTATCTTGCTTGAGCTCAATCACCATGTATTCATCATTTTTTTCCACTCCTCACCTATGTGGCCCTGTTTGTGTCTCTCTTTCTCTCTCACTCTCTTTTTACCTCTCCCTCTTTCCCACCCTCAGCCTTACCTAGTTTCCTGGCTAGGCCAATATCTCTACTCTCTATTAACATGTGTTTAAACAGTATCACTCTAAGTGGAACAATTATATTTCTACTCCTGCTGGGGCCCCTTTTTGCTATAAAATGCCTTTGAATGTCCCACACGGATCCCACTAAATTCTCTCTTATTACTTACCCTATATTATTATACTCCTTCCTCCTAGGATTTGAGGTGTGGCTCATGAGGACTAGGTCAGACATTTCTTGGAATAATAAGCACTGAGATGTACCTAAAATCACTTTTCCTCCCTGACTTATCCAGTTTCCCTCAGAATAAATGTATAATTCTTCTTTTGGCATACTTTCTTTTCCAGAAATATCCAATATCTACCTATCTGGTAGATATACCCAGGTTGTATTCCAGACATACCCAGGTTGGTCTGAATCACAGTGAAAACAGCAAACTTACTCCTGATACATAAGTATCTTCCCATGTTCCTGGAACTTTCTATTTCACAAAGAAAATTAAAATCTCTTAATCATTGGCTCAAAGTTGTCACATTTTCATCACTAATATATATGGTATTTCTAGGTGCCAGATTCTGGGCAAGAAATGGGGACATCGCGTTGAACAGGACAAATAAACCATGCTTTTACTCAATGGGTTGCAGTCCAGTAGAAGAGACAGAACAGACTTACAAAGTAGCAATTGCAAGAGTATAATAAATGCTACACAAATTATGTTCTAGGTATATTGTTAGCACAAAGCCTGGAGATAACTCTGCTTAGGGGTGGAGAATCAGATGAAGAAGCTTTAACTGTAACCTAAAGAATTACTAGGTCATCAAGAGATGTAGGTAGAGTAAATGGCATGGGCCAGGAAAATCCCAAAAAAGCATATTCAGGGATAGTTAGGAGTTATAGCTTAGACGTAGGACATGAAAAATGTAGAGTAGAAGAAGATCAATTTAGGGAGGTGGGAAGAGGATCCATCATGAGGGCTGGTGTACTATACTATACTAAGGAGGTGAATGAACCTCATCTTTTTTTTTTTTTTTTTTTTTTAAGATTTTTTTTTTTATTTATTTGACAGAGAGAAACACAGCCAGAGAGGGAACACAAGCAGAGGGATTGAGAGAGGGAGAAGCAGGCTTCCCGCGGAACAGGAAGCCTGATGTGGGACTCGATCCTGGGTCTCCGGGATCATGACCTGAGCCGAAGGCAGTCGCTTAACCAACTGAGCCACCCAGGCGCCCCGAACCTCATCTTTTCAACAATGGAGAGACACTGAAATATTTCAAGAAAGGGAGAAGTGGATGTGACAGATGGGTGGAGGCAAACTTGGAAAGAACATTCCATGGAGGCAAGAATATGATAAGCAAGTTGGGGTATAACCACATCATTAAAGTTGATGTGAAAGTGTGGAATCTTCCAAAAACAAGTACTTAAACTCATGTGCTAATTTCTATAGACTGCTTCCTAGCAGTGTCCCACCAACTTTGGGTTCTGCCTTGGATCTATCTTTAAAGAGCCTTTCTTTGTTATTTGGCAGCAAGTCCTAAACTGAGCTTCAGAGAGGAGGCTTTTGCCAGGACCCTTTATAAAATGGCCAATTAATATGGTCCTCTACCCCTTGCTTACACAGCATCAATGTGGGAAAGCTGAGGTTGAGAAATGCTTGCATTACACCACTTGTTTTGTACACCTTTGCCTTCATTATTATATTTTTCCCTCACTGTTGAGCTCAGCCTACACAAAGAAGAAAAAAAATGGTACCAGATGGTGTTGTTATGTAGAAGGCTCAGTGTCCCAAGAAGGGTTCCAGAAACCTCTTTCAGCTTATTTGTAAGTCTCTAGGAACCCACACACAGGTCACTCACAGCTCTACCTGCCAACCCCAGTAGGTAGCAACTGAAATGCAACCACTTTTAGTGTGACAACTAAATCTCACCCAATTTCTACAAGATACTAAAGCACCAGAACTTAAAAAGTGATCCATCATGTAGGGGGATGCCAAAGTGTATAAGACTTCTGAGATTCCACTTGGTTTTCATGTGAAACATAAAATCTCAGAGTTGGATATTTGTATTTTTAACAATGACTGATTTTGATGTACTGCCGAGTTTGGGAGTTTCTGGTCATCCTGACAATGTTAGAGTTCTATCTCAATTATCTCTTCTGATTAGTTGATCAATGAAACACTTTCAGCACCAAGACCTAACTTCCTCCTTTCATAGTCCACTTCTTATTTAAGCAAGTTAACCTAGGGGCAGCTGGGCAGCTCATTCCATTAAGTGTCTGCCTTAGGCTCAGTTCATGATGTCTGGGTCATGAACCCTGCATCCAGCTCCCTGCTCCATGGGGGAGTATGCTTCTCCCTCTCTGTCTGCCCCTCCCCCTGCTCATGCTCTCTCTGTCTCTCACTCTCTCAAATAAACAAAATCTTTATTAAAAAAAAAAAGTTAAACCATTACGAAGTGCTTTTCCATATAACCTATTGCAGGGCACCCTTCCTGTCCCTACATGGAGAGTTTATAAAGGGAATACAGGAAATCCACTCTGCAGTCTGCCTTGACCAGTGGGACACCTGATGACAAGTGATCTTCCCAACACAGGGAACTTGAACGGAAGGTCAAGACTCTTCCTTCCATGTGCCATGCCTCCCAGGGAACATCACCAGGTGCTACCTGGAACAGTTTTATTTGTGAATAATCCTATACACTCTTCCTTAAAGACACAACTCAAATGGAAGTGTAAGGAGCTCTTTTACTAATGATTCAGGCAAGCACATAAACAATAGAAACAGAAGGCTATGACTTGATCAGAATCACATACGACTTTTAGAGGACTTATGGTTGGGGCTTTTATTGGTTGTACATGTAGATGTTCTGCATCTCCTTATCCTTATCCCTCTCAGTGACCCTCTTGTTCCAAGTTCATGTCTTCCTCCTATAGTCACACCTCAACACTACCCCTATAAGAAAACTCCAGCCTCTTTACTTAAGAAAGGAAGCCAAATCTCAAAGGGACTTACCTTATATGCTAGTGGAGGTTACTTTCTTCCCAGTCTTCTCAAGATTTCAGGGAGCTGTTGAAGTCTTGGACTCTGAAAATGAGAAAAAGAAGATGGGGACTCTTATTCCATTTTATGCTGTTCTCCAGTAAGTGTTGTAACCTGTGTCTAATGGTATTTCTTAAAAGCAAACACATCTCTCCTTAGCAATTATTCATTTTCTTTCTAAAACAACTGTCTTATAAATATCCTATTAGCACAAGTTTGACTAAATCCCTTATGAAATGCAACATGGTGGGCATTATTGAACCAAGGAGCATTTTAGCACACTTCATGCATCTGTTTACCTTACAATAGCCACAACATTGGCTGAAGTCTGGTGAGGTTACTAGGGATAGGCAGCACCATTCTCAAAGATTTTTTTTTTTGATCCCCAACTTGTTCTCCTGATGGAAAGCAGTGCTTTTAGTTCACTCATACCTGAGTTAACTTTAAATCTCTCTGCCAGTGTTGTCTGTCTTTTGTTTAGTCAGGAGATCAATAAAGCCTCATCCATCATAGAAATACAAATAATTTATCAAAGGCATGTTCCTTTGAGGGAATAGTGTAACAAAGGTCAGCTTCTATACCCTCTTCTGGCACAATCACGAGACAGAATATAAAACTGTACAGACAATTATTTTAATAGGATAATTTTTCATACTCTACTACTCACTAAAAAAGTACTAGTCTTTATTTTTCAGATACATACATTTTTGAGTCTTTTCCCATTACACAAAGAGCTTCTTGAGAGCAGAAATACACTGTTTTCCATAATAGGAATGACCTGGGTCATAAAGAGCCTAACACAAATGAGGGGTTCAAGCAATGTTTCCTTTTGAATAGAATGGATGGAAGTAAGCATAAATATGGGTAAATGGATTGGATGGATGGAGGGATGGGTGAGTGGATGTCGCGAGCCTAATGGGGTTCCAGCAGTGCAAATATCCCACATATTTATTCTGTAGGTCTGAAATTATGGTTTCCCAGCAAGAATTTGAGGTGAAGAGGAGTCCTGGTTCTTACCTTAGGAGATGTGATTGCCACGTTCTGTTGATTTTAGCTATTGCCCAAGCCAAGCAAAAGCAGATCCTACTCATAAACATGATTACACCAGATGGGAAACTGATTAGACAAGCCAGCTGACAATATCTGTTCATCTTAATTAGGGCATAGCTTGAAGATGACTGCCTGAAATTCAATCTGATCACAACCAGAAGCAATGGAAATTGCCAAATGTACTGTTTCCTCTCTAAGAACACAAGTCTGGGATAACTGTAATTTCTTTAAAAAAAGAAAAAACAAACTATTTCAGAGGAAAATTGATCTCATTTGTTAGGATATCATTTGAGGAAGGTCCAAGTCATGGGAGATAAATATGGAAAATGACAAAATCAATCAAAAGTTGATGATAAACAAGAAACTATAGACTACCCTTTATTTCTAAGGATTATATATATATATACATATATATATATTTTTTAAGAGAAATGAAAGCCCACATAACTGACATATTTTATTGCCTCTCCCAGGGTGTCAAAATCCATGATTTTCTAAAGTAAACAGTAGATTTTGCAAGTCGATCCTGAACAAATGCAGCTACTTATTAACTGGGTGTGACCTAGGGCAGAGCAATTAATCACTTTGAAACTCAATTTCCTTGTGCAAAAAAATAAAAGAAAATCAAAATGAGAAAGCTCAACCTATCTATCCCCCGTGCACATTAAAGAGGTATGCAAGCCATCAGTCCCAAGCCCTGTTCTACGTCACCTGCATATGGTAATTTCTTTATCCTGGTTGGAGGGAGTGCTCTTACACCAGAGGACATTGCAGCACTAAGAAGTTAATGGAGAGAGAAAGGAAACATGAGAGACTTTGGACTCAGAAACAAACTGAGGGTCTTGGAGGGAAGGGGGTGGGGGGATGGGTGAGCCTGGTGGTGGGTACTGAGGGCACGTATTGCATGGAGCACTGGGTGTGGGGCATAAACAATGAATCTTGGAACACTGAAAAAATAAAATTAAATTAGAATTTTTAAAAAAAGTTAAATAACTTCCTTAAGGTCACATGTGTAGCAAGCAAAAGACCTATAACCCAAAACGAGGAAGTCTCACCCTAGAGTTCTCTGCTATACTGCCTCACACAGTTAGCTTCCAAGAAGTATTTCCTGAATGGGTAGATGAGAAGAAGAGAGAGAGGGAGGGAAGAATGAATGGATGGCCTGGCTGATAGACAGCTCTTAAAATCAGTAGAGTAATTCCATATTTTTTGCAATTCAGGCTTACGAATAAATCTTCTCGTTATAATTTGACTTTCTTGGTAGATCAGCCTATGAGGGAAACCTTTATGTAATTGGACTAATGTATAAGGAATCCTCCACCTGAAGTAAGAATGCTTGTGACAAATTAACAAATTCAGATTAATGTTTATTTGCCAATCTCTAAACTTGGTCAATGTGAATCAGTCTGTGAGAGAAGAGTCCACATCCTTTGGCTGACAAGTCACCTTTAAGAGTCTACAAGAACAGATTGTGGGCCATACAGAATGTACTCTCCCCCACAGTTAAAAATCTGTGTGTAACCTTTGATTCCCCCAAAACTTATCTACAGTTGACCAGAAGACTTATCATTAACATCAACAATCAACCAACACATATTTTGTATGTTATAGGTAATATATACTGTATTCTTACAATAAAGCAAGCTAGAGAAAAGAAAATGTTATTAAAAATCATAAGACAAAAGACTTTTACAGTACTGTACTGTATTTTTTGAAAAATTATCCACACATAAACAGACCAGAGCAGTTCAAACTGTGTTGTACGTACATTAACTGCATAGCCAAATAATGCATATTAGAATCCCAAAAAGCTTTAAATATTCTTTTAAAAAGTGTATCCAAGGGGCACCTGGGTGGCTCAGAGGGTGAAGCTTCTGCCTTTGGCTCAGGTCATGATCTCAGGGTCCTGGGCTCAAGTCCCACATCCGGCTCTCTTCTCGATAGGAAGCCTGCTTTGCCCTCATTCTCTGCCTGCCTTTCTGCCTATTTGTGATCTCTCTCTGTTTTTTAAAAAGTGTATCCAGATACAACTTGATGTTTTCAAATTTTCTTGGCAATGAAGCCATTTTTTCCCCACACAGCTCTCTTTAACATATTCTGGAAAATTCGATTCAGTGAGCAAACAAAAAACCGAGTTATCTTCAAACAAAACAGTGTCCTAGGTTCTGGGGAAGTTTGAAGGATGAATCTAGGAGAAGGAACTTACAGTTTTGAATGTTCAATGTTTGTAAGTTACTTTGATCTTTTTGAATGTAATCTTCACACACACACACACACACACACACACACACACACACAAACACAAAACAGTGTCTGAAGGAGACATCACTAGCCTCATTTCACAGTTAGGAAACTGAGTTCAAAGACATGAAGTCTTTTGCTCATGGCCCCCCAGATATTAACTTGTATGACTGCCTTTGAAGCCATGTTTGTTGCACTGCAGATTTGATATTCTTACAGTTCTATAATATGGACCTTTTCCTAAGTAACTTACTGGTGTGCAGACTAGTCATGTCTGTGGTTGTATAATAGATGATAGAAAGCCCAGCATCCTCAGGGAGGGATAGAAACAGTGCCTGCTATTGGGCATTCAAAGGAACACAACATTATTTTCATCTAGGAAGATTCAAGAAAGTTTTGATTTATGATGTGGCATTTGAGCAGAGATTGGATGGGAAGAAATTCTATATGGTGAAAACAGGGAAACAAACTTGGAAAGTCTTAACTGTTTATAAAGAGAATCATCAATAACCTACATAAGAGTAAATGTTCTCCTCTCTATAAAGCAATTAAATCATGGAGTATCTAATATGGACAGGACATGATGAAGATACTAAGGTGGACAAAAGTCCCTGATTTCATGGCAGTTTTGCAGCATAGTAGGGCAACCTTCCCTGTAAGCAACCAACAAACTTGTGGAAACACAAGTACTATGGGAAAACAGAGGAAGTCCAGATTCTTTTCAAGTGGAGCAAATCATAAAGTGCTTCCTGGAAGAGGTTTAGGCTGGAGATATATTTAAATAAGAAATGCTAGAGAAGAAGGGCATGCCAAGCAAAAAACATCCAACTGAGCAGCAGAACAGAGTAAAAGGCATAGAGAAAGATGAAACATTTAGAATGAATGGCTGGAACAGTCTGGAATTTGGAAGAGATCTCTCCATGGCCACAACCCAGAGAAGACAAGATATTCAGGCTCTGAATCTGCCTTTATCTATGTTATATTCACTTTATTAAAAAAAAAAGATTGTTTTGCTTAACACACAACTCAAAGCTGGAGAAGACAGAGGTTTGGGTATAATGATAGAGAAGACTGGAAAAGAAAAACATGATCATGATTCAACAGATTAACTCCATGCCAAGGGCTCTAGGTTAATTTAGTAGGTGATGAGTAGTATTATTTTTTTAAAATAAAGATGTAAAATGGAGAAAAATGCCTCACAGTTGGCCATGTCCCATAGTCTATTGCTGGAGAGAATTGTAGTGGTCCTGACTTAGAGATTCAATGTCCTTTACTATCTATCCTCTGCTGATCACAGCCAAGATCCTTGTGCAGCAACATCAGAATGAAACCAGACCAGAGTACTCCTGACTGTCCTTCCATTATCAGACAATGGAAACTCTCATTATCGCTCCAGTAAAAACATAGAGGACCAATGTTACAAACTAGGATAAAGATCTGGCTTACCTCGGGACCATTGCAGGAATGCTATTTGATAGAAAATTCACTCTTCCTAATGCCCTTCCTTTGTCTTTGATTCCTTGGATTGAAGTAGAGAATTGGTATCATTAAGAAGAAAATAAAATATATAGCTTCCATTGAAATGTGTCTCTCAGAGAAAAGTGTTTGCTGGAAACTAATAAAAACTATCCCAGTTTAGGTTAAATATTAGGATATGAGCCCCCCCGTTAACAAATTTTATCTCGTCTATTCTAGTTTCCAGGGGTGTTTGACAGGGGTGTTTGACAAATGGTCATTATTGAAAGAACACCCAGAAATGGAAAAATCCAATGCCATTGACCTATTTTAAGAACTTTTAAGAATTGCTACCAAATCACTGAGACATTTCAAATAGGAATATAAATTGCCATTTCAGTTTTAAACATGCTTTCTATGATATCAGAGAAAATTATAGTCTGTAGCTATAGAAGATCACAGCAGGGTTCCAGAATGCAATGATTTCAACCCATGGATGCCAATGACAATATTCATAAACTCACCAATATGGAAAATTTTTCCTCTTTTTTGAAAGATCCATTTTAAAATTGACTAAAGAGCAGGAATCAGAGGACAAATGAACCAATTTTCAGTCCTCAGAAGTATGCATTTTCAAGCAAAGTGAATTAGATTAGCTCAAACATGAATTTTCAAGCAAAGTTAGATTAACTCAATACTATCATTTTGCCATTAAACATAAATATTCTACAGACAGGCAGCATATGATAGCCTCATCATGCACCTTTCCAGGTATATGTGTGTCCTGGGTATTTGCCTATCAATTCTCCAGCTCATCCCCACCCTCATTGATTCTGCTTCACAGGGCTGGGAGTCTGCAGGCTCTGCTACTGAATCTCCTTCAACTGCTGATTTCCTGTTTGATTCTAGTAATAGAAGGAGCTGGCAAAAAATAAGAAAGCAGGCAGATGAGAGACACCTCTGCTTATGACCCTAACAGGGTAGCAGTGTCCAGCAACTAGATGTGTTCATCTGGATTATTCCAGAATCTGGCAGCTGAAACCAATTCCAGACCTAGATTCCCAGGCCCCTTTTCAGGGTATTTATAACTGGTTTCTATGGGGGGGGGGGCTCATCTTCAATTAATGGACTAATACAGCTTCTCCTCTAAGTACCACCTCTTCTTCTTTCTTTCTGTTCCTCTAGTGACCCCTAAGTGATTCAGTAGCTGTCTAACTCTTTAGTTTTAATTTCCTCACTTCTAAAATTGGGCTAATCATATCTTCAGGGGAAAGGGAGAGGCAACTAGGATTTTTAGAAATCCTATGCACTAACTTCCAGACTCATTTTATGAAGCCAGCATTACCTTGAAAACCAGAACCAGAAAAAGACCCTATCAAAAAGGTGAACTGCAGAACAATATCCTTGATGATCACAGATGCAAAACTTCTCACCAAAATACTAGCCAATATGATCCAACAGTATATTAAAAGGATTATTCCCCATGACCAAGTGGGATTTATTCCTGGACTACAAGTTTGGTTCAATATCTACAAATCAATCAGTGTGATAAAATACATCAATAAAGGAAAGAAAAAGAACCAGATGATACTCTCAATAGATGCTGAAAAATAATTTGATAAAGTACAGTATTATTTCTTGATCAAAATTCTTCACAGTGTAGGGATAGAGGGTACATTCCTCAATATCATAAAAGTCATCTATGAAAAACCCACAGCAAATATTCTCAATGGGGAAAAACTGCGAGATTTTTCCCAAAGGTCAGGAACATGGCAGGGCTGTCCACGATCACCACTGCTATTCAAATTATTCTAGAAGTCCTAGCCTCAGCAGTCACACAACAAGAAGAAATAAAATTCATCTGAATCAGCAAAGAAGTCAAACTCTCACTCTTTGCAGATGATATGATACTTTATATGGAAAACCCAAAAGGTTCCATGCCAAAACTGTTAGAACTCATACAGGAATTCAGTAAAATGACAGGATATAAAATCAATGCACAGATATCAGTTGCATTTCTATACACCAACAGCAAGACAGAAGAAAGAGAAATTAAGGGGTCGATCCCATTTACAACTCCACCCAAAACCATAAGATACCTAGGAATAAACCTAACCAAAGAGGCAAAGAATCTGTACTCAGAAAACTATAAAGTATACATGAAAGACATTGATGGGGGCACCTGAATGGCTCAGTTGGTTAAGCGACTGCCTTCGGCTCAGGTCATGATCCCGGAGACCCAGGATTGAACCCCACATCAGGTTCCCCACTTGGCGGGAAGCCTGTTTCTCCCTCTCTCACTCCCCCTGCTTGTGTTCCCTTTCTCGCTGTGTTTCTCTCTGTCAAATAAATAAATAAAATCTTTAAAATAAAAAAAAGACATTGAGGAAGACACAAAGGAATGGAAAACAATTCCATGCTCATGGATTAGAAGACCAAATATTGTGAAAATATCAATACTACCTAGAGCAATTTACACATTTAATGCAATCCCTATCAAAATACCATTAATGTTTTTCAAAGAAATGGAACAAATAATCCTAAAATTTATATGGAACCAGAAAAGACCCCAAATAGCTAGAGGAATGTTGAAAGAGAAAGCAAAAGTTGGTAGCATCACAATTCTAGACTTCAAGCTCTATTACAAAACTGTAATCCTCAAGACAGTATGGTACTGGCACAAAAACAGACGCAGAGACCAATGGAACAGAATAGAGAACCCAGAAATGGACCCTCAACTCTATGGTCAACTAATCTTCAACAAAGCAAGAAAGAATGTCCAATGGAAAAAAGACAGTCTTTTCAACAAATGGTGTTGGGAAAATTGGACAGCCACATGCAGAAGAATGAAATTCGACTATTTCCTTACACCACACACAAAAATAGACTCAAAATGAATGAAAGACCTCAGTGTGAGACAGGAATCCATCAAAATCCTTGAGGGAAATACAGGCAGCAACCTCTTTGACCTCAGCTGCAGCAACTTCTTCCTAGAAACATCACCAAAGGCAAGGGAAGCAAGGGCAAAAATGAACTATTGGGACTTCATCCAGATCAAAAGCTTTTTCATGGCAATGGAAATAGTCAACAAAACCAAGAGACAACTGACAGAATCAGAGAATATATTTGCAAATGACATATCAGAAAAAGGGCGAGTATCCAAAATCTATAAAAATGTATCAAACTCAACACCCAAAGAACAAATAATCCAGTCAAGAAATGGGCAGAAGACATGAACAGACATTTCTCCAAAGAAGGCATCCAAGTGGCCAACAGACACATGAAAAAGTATTCAACACCACTCAGCATCAGGGAAATACAAATCAAAACCACAGTGAGATACCGCCTTATCCCAGTCAGAATGGCTAAAATTAACATGTCAGGAAACAACAGTTGTTGGTGAGGATGCAGACACTCTTGTTAAGAATGCAAGCTGGTGCAGCCACTCTGGAAAACAGCATGGAGGTTCCTCAAAAAGTTGAAAATAGAACTACCCTATGATCCAGCAATCACACTACTGTGTTTTTACCCTGAAGATAAAAACGTAGTGATCCAAAAGGGCATGTGCACCCCAATGTTTATAGCAGCCATATCCACAAGAGCCAAACTATGGAAAGAACCTAGATGTTCATCTACAGATGAATGGATAAAGTAAGATGTGGTATATATACACAATGGAATACCATGAGGCTATCAAAAAGAATGAAATTCTGCCATTTGCAAGGATGTGGATGGAACTGGAGGGTATTATGCTGAGCAAAATAAGTCAACAGAGAAAGATAATTATCACATGATCTCTCTGATATGAGGAATTTGAGAGGCAGGGTGGGGGAGTTCTAGGGGTAGGGAGGAAAGGAATGAAACAAGATGGGACAGGGGAGGGAAAAAAACCATAAGAGACTCTTAATATCAGGAAACAAACTGAGGGTTGCTGGGAGGAGGGATAGGGTGGCTGGGTTAAGAAAAAAATAAAAATTACTAAAAAAAAAGAAAAAATAGTAATAAACAGATAAGCATAAAGAAAATCCCAAAGTTCTGATTTCTGGCATAATTAATTTAAGAATATTTTTATTTTTTATTTTTTTAAGCAGGCTCCATGCCCAGCATGGAGCCCAACATGAGGCTTGAACTCACGACCCTGAGATCAGGACCTAAGTTGTTATCAGGAGTCAGACACTTAACCAAATGAACCACTGAGATGCTTCAATAATATTATTTAATATTAAAAAAAATAGTGGTGTCCCTGCATTTCTGGTATCCTAATTATATTCCTAGCCCATTTATTGTGGACTAGCACTTGTAATTCCCAAAATATAGGGTCATTCTGAGGGTCAGCAATAGGTACATAAAGCATTTAGCACAGTGTCTGACCTATAATAGGATTCATATCTATGACAGAGATGATTATTTCATTGTAGACCATTTTCACAGTGCCCATATTTTCTCAATACTTGCCACACCTTATAATATCTTAGATTATATTCCCATTATGCCTTCTCACAGCTAAAGGTGATGATCTTTGGAAGCCACAAGCAGAGACTGCACAAGTAATAAAAATGAAAATCCCTCTTGATTCATTTGAATTTGTTACAATCCATAAACCAGAAAGTTGACACTCTTCCTAATAAAATATATTACACAGCCTACTTAATTCTAAAGGGAAATAAATGAAAATTTACTGTTGCCTGTTTTATATATCAAGTGGTTTGCTAGGTATCTTTATCTGGATTATCTCATTTAGTCTTGTTAAACTAACTAGTTAGAAGATGATTTACTTTATTAATTGGATGAACCTAAACAAAGACAATGGATATTGCCTGTCCTAATTAACAAGTGAGTATGTATTATATTAAGAAGAGACTCATTCATGTAACCAAGATTTATTGCATGCTTGCTAAGTGCCAGAAATTGTATTAGCAACTAAGGAAACAGAGATTAAAATAAAAAGACAAACCGGAACTGACTCCCACTCCCAGATGCCTGAGTAGTGACTGCCAAGGGCTTACAGGTGGCCTCTCAGGAGGAGCAGTTTCACCCAGAAAAGCCTGAGAGTCTCAGCTTCCCCACCAGAGCAGTCCAAACCAATGACTGATATGAGAGTACAAAAAGCTCAGCCCCTTGCCTTCAGGTGGGAAAATTATGTGGTGCCGTTCACACTCCAGAGCTCTCCATGGGATCAGGATGAGGTTCAACTCTGGGGCAGCGATTTCATCTTTGCTTATCTTCTTTATCCACACTGTCCTGTCTCCTTCCCTTTATTACAAGTTCTCCCTGAGAGCAATCCTTCGATAACCCCCTTGAATGGAATCCCCATCCCAGACTCTGCTTCTAGGGAAGCTGATCTCATCCTGGACTCAGGGAGCTTTTTGACTGCTAGAGAAACATGCCTATAGACATACAAACAAAAAAAAATAAATCATAATGTAGAGCATGAATAAAAATGGACCAAAGTCTGCAGGTACACAGGCATCAAGATGGGGGATTCTGTGCCCATCCTCCCTCAGGTGGTGTTTGGGTGAAAGCAAGATAAAAATCCATCCAGAATTCAAGCCAACTTCTTAAAAAACTAGATAGTAGGTATTGTAGGCTTTGAGGCCAAGAGGAGAAATTGAGTGTATCATGTGAGTACTTATATAACAGTGTGAAATGTGATCACGGACAGCTGACTAGATTTGGCCAGCAGGCATATCTAGAACAAAGCTTCAAACACTGTTGTACCTAGCAACCAGCAGAGGCTCTTGGGAAAACACAGATTCTGATTCAGTACGTCTGGATGGTGCCTGACAATCTGCATTTATAACAAGGTTCTAGGGAATGCTGATGCCGCTGGTCAATAGACCACGCTTTGAGTAGCAAGGCTCTAGAAAGACAAGAATAGTAAGAAGAGAAATTCTAAAAGGAGAAAAAAAAATGGTTAACTCTGTAGCAGTTAAGAGCAGAGGAAGCAATGGAGAGTCTCCAGGCTGAGGTCAGAGGAAGTCCAGGTCATTTAATTAACAGTCAACTCATTGCAAATCATTGTTATAAGCACCATGAGCACAGAATTCAAGATTTCACAATCATAAGCATAGATTTTCAAAGAATCAGCTAGAAGGTAGTGCAGCAGGGAAAGAAGAAGCTGTGCAGTCCATCGTGGCAGGAAGAGCCAACGGCCAGGCAGAAATGTAATGGATCACGGGCTGGTGCATCAGGGCTACGGCTCAGATATAGGTACTTCTGGGGGCTGGAAAACCATCACTCAGAGATTTGAGTTCCAGCTCAACCCTTTGCTAGCTCATCACTAGCCTAATATGTGTCATCTAATGACTCTGAGCTTCAGATGTCCAACCTGAACATGCAAATACTATCTACCTCAGAGTCATCATGAGGGTTAAATAAGATTGTGTGTCTGGAGACCCCTGGCATGGACTCACCCAGTAAAGTTGCTTAACCGTCCTCTTCCCTTGGTAAAGACTTTGGCATGGTCACCTCCTTGTTGAAGTGTGTAAGCCCGGAGCCAGCAGTTGGAAGAAAGGATTGCATTTCATAAATAGTTCTGCTTATGAATACATGAACTCTCTCTGAAAATATCCCCAAAGAGTTGGTAACATTGATGGCAGCTGACTGGGGGGACTGAATGCGTGAGGGACACAGATGAAAGGTAGACTTGTGTGTATCTTGACTGGAAGTCAAGTACATTGTTCATTTTAAACAGAATCACACACACACACACACACACACACACACACACACACACACACACACACACACACACTGGATTGCTGAGTGGATCCATGATAACAGATTTGTGAATGAGGTCTATTGGCAACCCCTATGAGTGAGGGCAGGTTCAGTATGTGACTGAATTTTTGTCCAGGAAACCAGAAAACGGGGCTGGGGAGCAGACTTTGGGTTTTATTTCTAAACATTATTATACTCAGGAATATGCATTAAGATTGTCCTAGAAGTCTGTAAAAGTTAGTTATTTTACTCAGCACCCATTCCAACGCTATTCTTTCTTACTGTTTTGTTTTGGGTTTTTTTTGCTTAAGAAATTAATTTTCCAGCCTTCCTTATAGTTAGAGGGGCCATACAACAGAGTTCTAGCAACTGAAAAATCAGCAGAAATCTGTTGGTGCCACCTCTTGCCTTCTGTCCTTCTTCTGTCAGTCATGCTGGCCCGATGACTAGAGCCCCAGCAGTCATTTTGTAACCCGAGGCATGAGAGCCACAGACAGAGGTCAGTACAGCAGGAAGACAGATGGTGCCTGAGCTCCTACAGAACCAGTAAGCTGTCACCTGCGCTCTCCCTTTGTACTTCTGTAAGCAAAACTAATCCCCTACTTGCTTATGCTATTTTATTTTCTTTCATCTCATTTTGTTTTATTTTACTTTTGGTTATAGCCAAAATCAATTCTCAATGATGTAAAGAAGAGCCAAGTTTAAAGAACTGGTGTTCAGAAAAGAAGGGGGTGGTCCAGGAACAATGCAGATAATAAAAACAGATTCCATTTCCAGGTCGTATCGAACTAGCTGCATCCGAAATACAGACCTCCCTAGCATATCTCCCTCTATTTCAATAATACAAGAACACAGCCCTCTAAACAAATGCATACATTTTCGTCTGCCCTCTCACTTTTGTTTAATTTTAAGTTCAGACACCTTACCCTGTTTTCCTTCTTTCCTTCCTTCCTTCCTTCCTTCCTTCCTTCCTTCCTTCCTTCCTTCCTTAGTTCCTTTTTCTTTCTCTTCCTCTCTCTCTCTCTCTCTCTCTCTCTCTCTTATTTCAATCCAAGGATGTATTACCAAGATGTTGGAGATGGTCACAGAAGAAAGGAAGACCCTAACAATTCAGCTTTGGAAGACTGAAACAGAGAAGTTCCAGGATCTCCAGCAGCTGGGGACTGGAGACATGCTTTGTAAGGCACTGCCCAGAATTAGGCAGCTCTGTCCATTATTCCCATGTGTCTTGGTGCAGGTTTCAAATTGCAAGGAGAGAGGATCTAATTGACTCAGCTTGGGTCAGGAATCTCTATTCTTGGAACAAATAGCCATGCCCAGGGGGTGGAATGTATCATGCAGGCATGGCATTGGGAAAATTAGGATCTGGGCAAACATCCCGGTTTGTGTCTCCTACCTTCCACCTTTTTGGCTGCCTGGTGTGTGTGTGTGTGTGTGTGTGTGTGTGTGTGTGTGTGTGTGTGTGTGTGTACCCATACCCTTTATTCCCACAGATCCACAGATGTTTCCATACAGCTAGAAGTAATTATTCCATATATAACAACTAACACACTCTCTGCTCCAGTGGGAAACAGGCTCATTGAGAGACAATGTCATGTGACTACATTTTTCCGCACGTGATAGAGTTCTCCAGGTGATATCCATTTGTACTACAGATATATCATAATTCTGTCTTTGTATTCTCTACATACCCTATAAAGGGGAAAAAAGCTCAAGAAATCTAATTAAAGGTTAATAGATATGATGAACTCTGAGTGTTATATGCAACTGATGAATCACTGAATGCAGCATCTAAATTTAATGATGTACTATATGTTGGCTAACTGAATTTAAGTTAAAAAAATAATAAAGGTTAATAGAGCTACTTTATAGACCTATTGTAAACAGAAATGCCAGCAGATTTTTGCCTTTGTTGCTGAAATGATTGTGAGAGTCTAACATTTCTGATTTCACTGCAGACACTTGCCTTCTGCTGACTCTTATCTATACAACCAGAAACTCAGCTAATAAGGATTCCTGGCCCTGGGAAAGTTACCGATACTTTATTCCTGAATGGTCTAGGCCCTTACTGTGTCAGCTTACCTGGCATTGTAACAGTTTCTGGCAGCCTTTGCTATAGTAGCTCAGGTGGTTCTTCTCGCTATAAGGGGTTGTCATCCATACAGCTCAGCTCTGCTAGCCTTGATCTCTCCACCCTTGCATGTTCTGAATGCCGATAAAAGAGCATCCTTTTGAAGTCAGATATCTTTATCCCAGGAACAACTGACTATGGCCAGAGATCCGGGATAAAATGGACATTCACCTCCAGGAATGGCTGTGACTGGGTCACCACTGCACCTATTTTTCTAGATCTTTCCTTTATCAGTAGCTGTTTCCAAGGTTGTATATGAAGAATTGAACATATTTTATACAACTATTTGTATGTCAGTATTAATTATTTTCTCACATACATTTTTAAGCATGACACAATGATCTGATCATGTATCAAATATTTTAATTTAATCTTTTTCTCAAATTCTAAACCCTGTATCTCGATTCATTTGATTAGATTGCCTCACAGACACATCAGGCAGGTAGTAAACAAATGGGGTAATTTTTTGTGTGCATCAGTTTGGTCACATCGTTGAGAGAGCAACGACTTGAGAATTAGGTTGATATGGGTTTTATCTAATCTTGGGCAATTTATTAGTTGCTTTCAGTCCCATTGTTTTCACCAATAAAATGGTCATCATAATATCTATCTAACTGGTAGGCAAATTGGGAAAATGTAAATAACTGGCTCATACAAGGTTTCTGATACAGTTTCCGGGAAATAATAGACCTCCGGCAAGCGGTAACCATGATCACCAGAGTTTATTCTTCACTCGGACCCAAACAAAATAGAGCAGAGAATACAACGTGAAGAAGTGCCCCCAAAATTCACAAGCAGGTGTTTCAGTTACTTTTATACACAGCCGAGAATTTTCCATCTTTCTCTTACCCATTGTGTGCAACAGGATCCTTCCCAGATTCCACGCACCGCCCCCCGCCCAGGCTCCTCCCAAGGTGGAGCACGTGAATCATGAAGGACTGTGCCTCTCCTAGTTCTGCTTGCGAGCTTTTTCTCATATGAGTACCATCAACAGAAGTGGGCCATTATGGAAGTAAGCAAGGACGTTGTAGCTTCTGCTCGGCTTTGGGGAGGGGGCTCCTGCTTGATCGTGCCCGCTGCAGTTCCAACCGTGCCCCTGGCTTCTGTCACTCTTGTCACCCCCCAAATGTAAACATGATGCCATTTCCTCGCCCTTATTTTGTCTTTCTCCAGGAGGTCTCATTGAACCATACATTTTTCCTTTAAATTTTCTCAACTCTTTTTATTTCTTCCAAATAACCTTGATATGAGGTTATTGTGTCAATAACACAATAGACCTTACCAATACTGCCCACTAAACAGTTGTGTGCGTCCATGCATGTGCATGTCTGTTGGGGCTGAGGGGTGTTGTTAATCATAATACATGTCCTTTCATTCTACACCCAAAACACTATTTCCACAAAATTTTTACAACTATAATCTGTCTTTAAGGAAGGAACTTCGGGGCGCCTGGGTGGCTCAGAGGGTTAAGCCTCTACCTTCGGCTCAGGTCATGATCTCAGGGTCCTGGGATGGAGTCCCACCTCGGGCTCTCTGCTCATCAGGAAGCCTGCTTCCCCCTCCGTCCTTTCTGCCTGTTCTGAGAGAACCCTATGGTAGTTAGTGCCTGCCTCTCTGCCCTTTGATCTCATTCTCTCTGTCAAATAAATAAATAAAATATTTTAAAAAATAAAAAATAAAAAAGGAGGAACTTCCACAGCTAAGCCAAAAACCCACAAATTTTGAACAATATTTTATTCAAAAAATGGGGCAAAAATACTTTGTAAGTCAATAGGAACACAAAATATTTGCTGAATTGGTTTCCAACTGTATTTTTATACTGACCAAATATAAACAATGCAACATTAAGTCCTGACATTTCTACGCTTTATACAAAGTAGAGCAGGATCTTATTCCATACACAGGTGAAAGGCAGAGCCTCTAGCTTTTCCACATTTCTCTGAATCACAATGCTTCCCCTTCTGTGTCCCAGGCAACCCATCTCCTCAAATCTTCCCGCAAATCTCAAGTGGTTTGTTAGTCCTTTAGAGATCAGTTCAGATGTTACCACTTTCAGGAAGATTCCTTTCTTGGATTTGTTGGTTGGTTTGTTGCTTCATTCCAAAGAAGAGATTGGGCATCCATCCATTGGGCCTCCAGGGGACACCATGCTTATCCCTTTCTTACCAATGATCACACTGCTCTATGATAGTCTGTTTTCAGTATCTCACCCATCGTGCTAGGAGAAACTTGAAGGCTACGCCAGATAGTTCACTGGAAGGAATTTGAAACAGGACCCAGTCTCAAAGTTGTTAGAATTACTCAAAGAGCCAACAGGAAGAGGTGAACCAAACCAGGAATTAGCACCTGCACCTGAGGCCACCCCCACCTCTACCCCAGGGCTGCAAAGAAGAAAGGAAACAAAGCTGTGCAAGCCCTGGCACCAGCTATCTGGAGAGAAGGGTAACTACCATACGGTTCTCTCAGAACAGACAGAAAGGACAGAGAAATATCCTTGCTTCCTCCTTCTACTACCCTCCAAGCTCCCACCCATGGCACCCCTTGGTTAAGTGTAACTAGACTAGAAGATACTTGATAAGAAGCCTGAGAAGGGCAGAGGATGTATCTGAAAGCAAACAAGCAAAAATGACTGCGGTGGTTACCAGTTCACCTACTCATCATTTGCTCTCCCCCTGGCACCCAGGATAAACTCATACAACAGCAGATTCAGGCCTTCATAAAAGCAAGGCACTCTCATCTCTTTCTGCAAAGGAAGCTACAATCGCCATCTCTGGGGATTTCAAACATAGTCTTCACTGCCCAACCCAGGGTCTCCTGGGTGAAATCAGAATTCTCTTCTGCACCAGCTGGTTCAGTAGCACCAGGAGCCCCAAAACATCTGGGTACAATTTTCAACTCCCAATTCAATGAGACCATTATAGTGTCTTTTGATAGAAGCATCCCTCCTTTGGGACTTAGGACCGCTAAACCATGGCTGCTGATACAAGAAAGAAAATGTTGTAAATGGGGCTATTTAGGGTAATAGTGGGAAGAAATGCTTCCACTCCACCCTGATTCCCAAAACCCATGTATTCTGGCTGAGGGAGAAAGGACATCATACTCCCAGTACTGTGCAAAAATATGCCTTGTCCTATAGGCAACAGGGTTATGTGGTAAGACAATGAAGTCTGTGCTGAGACTGATGTCAACCTCTCTCACTATAAAATGAATTCCTGGGTCAGCAGCATGATTAAATGGGATACCATGATGGTGAATACGACATTTGACAGAAACTCTGGAGGAAGGGAAGATAAATCAATCTCCAGGATGGACCCCCTTTATGGAAAGAGTTCAGTGTCCCCAGCTTGATATGATGCTGCCCAGCACTGACCCTACAGCTCCAGTTTGGGCACTCACCAATGACAACGGCCAGCTCAGCTTTGCTGAGGGAAGTCCACTTTAGTTGAGCCTATGAATGGCCTTTATCACTGCTGCTGTAGCCATTTTGAAGTGGCTTTGAAGAAGAGGCCAACTGATTTACATAGAATGGGCCACTCTGTTTTCCTGATTATTAGGGACTTCCACCTCAATGGGTGCCCTATGGGGGCCATTTTCTTAAGGCAAAAGTACTCACACTCTGCCCTTTCCATGAAGTCCACCCACATGCCCCTTCTCCAGACTTCCTTGTCTCCAATATTCCAGTAAGATTCATTCCCAGTCCCTGACTGAGCTACCAAACACTAAACTGCTACCATAAATTAGTGTAGACACAAATTTATGGCCATATCTCCTTCCTTCTGTAATAGATGACCACATATATCGTGAGAAGTTCCACCCATGTGGAGTATTCCCTTCATTACTCCTAAAAGGAGCTATAAAGCAGAAACAGTCCACTTCCATCCATTGCCAGGGTATCATGCAGGCCCATCGATTCAACAGGTCCAAGGTCTACCTCCAGTGATAGGAAACTCTCCATCAGGCATAGAAGTGGCTACTAGAAGCGGGCCAATGTCTGAGTCACTTCCTCATACACCTTACTTATGTCTTCCTAAACCTCCTAGAGCCTGGGCTCACGTTGACTATGTCCACTTGATGATGTAGTATTGTTGCACATACACAAGCTCATGTCCTGACGGATCAGACAGCATCCAGTTCACAGTCCAGTCAAGCCATCTGGTCTACCTAGGACTGTATCTCAGAATAAGAATAATTACCAACAGAAGAGAGTTAATAAGAAATATTCAGGCTTTCTTCTCCTCTCAGCACTGATTTCCTCCTATTGGTTGAAATCTAACCAGGAGCCAGTTGGCAAAGAAACTTGAAAAATGTTGTTTGCAACAGAGTGGGAGAACATAAGACAATGGGTCAGTAATCAAAATGCCAAATGACTGCATGCTGTTGTTTTCCAAATTCCGAGACAGTGTCTGGCACATCATGGGCCCTCCGTGAAATTTTATGGAGTGAAGAAGGATCCATTCATCCTCATCAGGCTCTAGTATGGACCCAAATGGCAGCAGCTGATAAATATGGTGCTTTTGCCTTGGACAAATTTTGTCCTATTGTTAGCAGTTTTGAAACAATAAAGGAGTCTAGAAATGAGTCCTATTTTCAGTTTTTGAGCTCTATTGACCACTGAGTGGACAAGCTGGGAGTCTGTTTATGAAACAGCTTCTTATCAGAGCTGTGGAGGGAGGGCAGCAATAGTCACCAACCAGAACACCAGTGTTCTAAACCGCCCTAGATTTAATCATTCCTTGCTCTGGACTCTGGCACATTCTTATTTTAGACCAAAATATTTCAAAAGCCCATTTTCCATTGGAGAGCTATTACTATGATTTTGTAAATAGCCTAGAAGTTGAGTTTTATAATTTTTCTCTTTTCAAAACAGAATAATGTCATATGCTTAATGATAAATAGGCAGTTTAGGAGAGAAGGTAATTAAGATAATAATCCTAATGTAGCTCTAATAATATTAATAAAGGTTTTAAGAACAAACAAATAAAACTATACCCCAGTAAGTAATTCCTTTTTAAACCAGGTGGGCCAAAATCTTGCCCCAGAGACATAGCCTTTATCAGAAATATTTTTAGAGCTAGCTTTAGAACAGATTATAAATCACAAAGGAAAACCAATTTCTTGGCTGCAGCAGCAGGTGCTGGATGCCTCCCCAGATCAATTCCCTCCTCTTTCATAAAAAGCAAATTTTCACCTTGGCACATCACTTCCTTGGGGCTCAGTGTGGTCATGTTATTAAGTTCTGCCAATTGGATGTTAAGGGGAAAGTCATATGACAGCTTCCAAGCCCTCTTCTTCGAGGGACAGTTGGGACATGCCCTGGACCCTCATCTTTCTGTTCATCCCTTCCTTCTTACTACAGCCTGGAATGAAGAAACTGCCAAAGACTAAAAACTGTAGGTCATGTTTAGGGAAAGTAGACTAGTTAAGCTAGAAGAGTCTGGGTCTTTGAGGACTTGGGGGCAAAGCTGTCATACACATAGACCACTTCTTACTAGACTTCATTTGTACCTGAAAATAAATATATATCTATGTAGTGTCAATTAACTGCTGTGTTGCATATATATGTTACTTCCAGCCAGACCAGTTATTCCACAGAAATCAGTTAGAGAGAACAGGATTCTGGAACTGATAGGTTTTCTCTGAAGTTCTAGAGCTGACTAAAGAAGTGAATTTGGAGGACGGGCTTATCAGGATAAGGGTTAAAGGTGAGTTCATGCCTGACCAACTCAATTGACCCTCTTCAGTAGATGGTGAAACCAAAACTAGAAGAAACTGGAAATTGAGAATGTAAGAGAGGCTGGAGGTGGACAGGAATATTTATTTATCTTTCATTTAGGAAACAAACACCAATTAGAGAAGATACAATGAATTTCATCCTTGAATAAAATCAAGACCATGTCCTTTTCAGAAAAATGCATTTCATGCAGTAGTTCCTAATTCAGTCACCTCTTTGTTTTATTGTGCTCATAATTCTTAATTCTATAGGACACTGGGAATGAAGAAGCTAGCTAGAAGAGAGACTTGTCTGTACAGAACACAACGGAGGGGTCGTGAGCCCCCGGCAGTAGCTGTCCAGTCAGAGGCTGGTCCCTTGTTACGTTAGTTATGTCCTAAACAGTTGAGCAACAGCTCTTATCATCAGCAGCATAGTAAGTGAGAAAAAATAACTGAGCTGTAAGAATAATTACTTATTTTATGACTGTTAAGTCTGGAAAATCAAGCCAAAATCTTGCTAATAAACTGTCTTCTTTGAAGGAAGTCAGGCAATTTGAGAAGTATCTTCTTCCCTCTTCTCCAAATCTTTTTCTACTCTGGCCATTCTCTCCTAAGATAGTTGAGTCACTGGGGTGAAAAGTACTACATAAATATATTGAGGGAAAGAATTTATAAATGATTTCATTTAAGATCCTGAATAGGTTTTAAACTTTTATGTTGTGTGAGTCACACCAGCTACAGGGGTCCCCACCCATCTTCTCTCTCCAACAATGTCACAACCAAAACTCTCAAACTTTACAGAAGCCCACATTCTCTGTCTTCCACAGAACAATGGCATCCCTGAGGATGTCAACAAATGTCCAATGACCAATTATACTCAGGAATGGTCCAGAACAGGAGAATATTTCATAAATATTTTAGGTGCATTTTTAAATGTCAGAAATCTTGTTGCCATATAGCTCCTCACCCATAGCCTTCTTCTATTGGAAATAAAGAGCCAAGAATTACTTAGAACAAACAGGGCTCTTGTTGAAAATCAGCCTTTGTCAAAAGTGAAAAGAGTTTATAAATTAAAAGACAAATAAGCAAGAGAAAAACATTCTTTACTAATCAAATATAATGCATGGTAAAAATGAGATCTGAACTCATTTGAGTTTTGAGATTGAGCTCATGGAGTTTTACTGTAAAAGGAAGTTAAGGAACTCAGCACATAATAAATAAAAATTCAAGTTGCTTGGAGAAAAAGTTCTGGGACAGGAAGGTGGAGAATTTTGAAAGGAGAAGGGTAAGCACATGAGCAAATATATTGATTAGGTCCACTGGCTACGACAAAATCCCAGAAGATGCTGTCTTGAAAACGGTCAAGTAAATTGGGACATCTTAGTAGGAACTTGCCCTCACTTTCTTGGACATGAACTAGAAGATTATAAGTCTTCAATTAGAAGATTGGCATTCACCTCCATCAGAAAGGATGAATATCCAACTTTTGTAGCAACATGGACTGGACTGGAAGAGATTATGCTGAGTGAAATAAGCCAAGTAGAGAAAGTCAAGTATCACATTGTTTCACTTACTTGCGGTGCATGAGGGGTAACCTGGAGGACAGTGGGAGAAGGAAAGTAAATGGGAACTAGGGTAATCCAGGGAGAGAAATGAAACAACAGAGACTCTGGACACAGAAACAAACTGAGGGAC
>PITA01010528.1:0-71400 GCA_004023965.1 Spilogale gracilis
CCTGCTTTTTGTTTTAGGTCTTAGGGATTCAGGAGTAAAGGGATTCAGGAGTAAAGGAAACAGACAAGGTGTATCTCCTGGAGAGCACATTTTCCTAAAGGAGAGAGACAAAGACAACAATAAACACACAGACAACTAAACACATGATGATTACACATAGTGTTAATTTCTGTGGAGAAGAAAAAGAAGTTAATAGGGATGGATACAGAATAAGGCAGCCTGAGCTAGAATAAAATGGGCATCAAGTATCTCGTGAAGAGGTGATGTTTTGGAAAGATCAGAATGACAACAAAGAGCGAGGCATGTTAAGACCTGGTACATTCAAGCAAAATTAATATCAATTACGAAGACTCTAAGATATGAACAAGCTTGATACATTCATGGGAAGAGAAGGAAATTCAATGAGTTGAATATATGGACTGAAGGAATATGATACGAGATGAGCTGGTGAAATAAAGAGAAGATCCCACTGAGTCTTAATGGGCCTTGGTGAGGAGTCTGGATTTTATTAATGCAAAACAAAGGCATTAGTACTTTTTCAGCTGGCTGATGACCTAATATGCTGCAAAAGAAAAATAAATATTTTTGACATTATGTGCTGAGCAATTGGAAGTGGTGGAAATGTAAAAACCAATTGCTTTGAGAAGCATAATGTGGAGTACAGGAGTAAAATTGAAACACAAGGAATAGAAAGAAAAAGAAAGAGCTGAAATATATATTTTTGTAGTTGAACAGAACATAAGCCTCCTGGATTAATTCTCTTTCAGTCCTCTAATTTTTAACTTTAAGAAGAAATATTACCTTTCTCAGGCGCCGGGGTGGCTTAGTTGGTTAAGCCACTGCCTTGAGCTCAGGTCATGATCCTGGAGTCCCAGGATCAAGTCCCACATCGGGCTCCAAGGTCCACAGGGAGTCTGCTTCTCCCTCTGACCGTCTCCCCTCTCATGCTCTCTCTCTCTTAAATAAATAAAATATTTTTTAAAAGAAATATTACTATTCTCTTGGTTCTTATAAATATTGAGCAACTATTTATTTTGCTAACAAAAGGCCAGAGAAATCAAAATCCCTATTATCTTTTTTTTTTTTTAAGATTTTATTTATTTGACAGAGAGAAACACAGCTAGAGAGGGAACACAAACAGGGGGAGTGAGAGAGGGAGAAGCAGGCCTCTGGCCCAGCAGGCAGCCTGATACCGCCTTGATCCCGGGACTTTGGGATCATGACCTGAGCTGAAGGCAGAGGCTTAACCACTGAGCCACCCGGTGCCCCAAATCCCTATTATCTAACTTGAATCTTTTCTATTACAATTATTGTGCCTCTTTTCTCATTTGTCGCTCTTAACAAAAGGGGAAGAGCTGTTTACCATCCTCCATACATTCTTTTTACAAACTTCAAGTATCTTATTAAGCAGTCTTTATGCTTAGAAAGCCTAATTCAAATATAATCATCCAGATTGACTATTCAAGGTCAAAAGCACTACATATGACTTAGTAATCTCAGTGACAGAAATAACCTAGCAAACATCCATTGCCAAACCAAAATAGCGAAAAACCATCTTATGGATGCAACTGAGTCAGGAAAAAAAAGGAAAGAGAAAAAAAAAAACAGCAAACACTATGTACATTTTTAGAAATTTGACTAATAAAAGCATTACACTGTGCACCAGTCGACAAGAGGGGATACCCTTGTGTTTGGTAAGTGACTATTTGTTGTAGCTTGTTCTGGAAACTAGAGGAACAACTCAAAACAGTGTTTCTGGATTCACAGAGAATACACCCTAGAGCTACAACTGATTCTACCAGAAAACTCCACATTTCACCCCACAAGTACCATACTGAAGAGCAACTAATCTGCTCTTATTTTCCCATCTCAGGTTACATTGAAGACAGAGGTATCAAATTTCTTTGTGCCAGAAATAAACAAACTCAGTGGTACATATGGAAATATAGATTCCACCAAATAACACTACTTTGAGGAAAAGCTAACAAACACATCTGTTTTTCAGTAAAGTGCTCCAATTTGCAATGAGATATAAATGCAAATTTTACCATTCTCTTAGTCATGGATATCTTTAAAAAATCCTAATATAATCCAATCATTTTTATTCCAAAATATATCATAAAGATCCAGTTAAAATAAAACAAAAACTAAAGCCAATATATATTAATTTATTCAATAAGACTTTTGTTAGAAACAATTATTTTTTAATCAGAGTATTGTTGACATTGTTCTCCTTTTGTATCATAAGAGAATCTCAAGGTTTATATATTTTAAAGATTTTATTTATTTATTTATTTGACAGCAAGAGAGAGAACGAGTGAGCACAAGCCAGGGGAGCAACAGGCAGAGGGAGAAGCAGGCTCTCCTCTGTGCATGGAGTCCAATGTGGGACTCTGTCGCAGGATCTGGAGATCATGACCTGAGCTGAAGGAAGACGCTTAACTGACTGAGCCACCCATGAGTCCCTTAAGGTTTATATTTTTAAACTGTGACTATCCATATGTATAGGAAATTCAGTAGGATTATATTTCTAATTGAGGCTTTTTTTGTTTTTTACTTTCATTTTGGGGTATATACTTGTTCATATGTAGCCTACAAACATTATCAAAGAGGTAACACTTGTTTAATTTGTTCTGAATTGTTATGCTACCTCTTTGGATAAACAAGTTAGAAGTGCAAAAAAGGATACAAGGCTTATCTATGAGGTAATACTATATCTTTGCTTTCATTAGAATTGTAATTCTTGAACTGAGGAACTCCACTAATACTTCCTTAAGAAAACTTGATGCTGTCTCATTTGAAAAAAAATCCCTTAGTTTAAAATGACAGATTTTTAAGTACCCTGAAATAATGGGTCCTGACTATCATATTTCCCTGTATAGTACTCAAAGTTCCTAACAGAATTTTCACACATGTTTAATGGATTAGACATTTTTCTTAAAAGATTAATAAGCACGTGTTACAATAGCAAATAATAATTAAAACACTATTATGTGTAAAGTAATAACACTGTTACATTCAAGGAGGCAACATTCTCTTTAGAAACCTTCATTTAGTTATAAGGAATGACACATTTCAACTTTTAGAATAATGAATACTTGAAAAGATAAATATAATTATTAATTTTCTATTCCATTCCTTATGTCTTCCTATAGTTATTTTACAACTTATCTAAAATATTATTTTCAATGTCTGTTAAATATGTAAAAAAATTCACAGGACTTATTTTGTTATCCAAATCATGATTTACGTTCCATATTAATTTCTAACTCTTATGAGGATATTTAATATATAAAATTAGAAATATAAAGAAAACTCAGGCCATCATGAAGTCTTTCAACTCGTGAATTCTAATTGTTTTATTTGTTTGTTTGTTTATTTATTTTCATTTCCTACAGATGCTGTCTGTTCTCTAATACCTATCCTCTACTTCTTCTACCAAAATGGACATTCAGCTGGGTAGCAGCCCTTGGCTAATGGCTGGTGAATGGTATATGAACAAAGGTGATATGTACAAGGTTAGGGTCCCACTCTTAAAAGCAAGAAAACATGGCATCTTCCTTCCTCGAGGTAATGCTCCCACATGTAACTTTTCTCTTCCCTGCAGATGTGAAGGTAGGATCTGGGCTCCTGGATAAGAGCCATGCAAAAGATTAAGATGGCACACTATCAGCCCAGCAACATGCTCTTCTGAAACTGCTGTGTCAAAGATATTTTTATGCTGTGGAAATCTTCAAACTAGAGACATGTCAGAAAGTACTTATCTTGCTTAACTGTTTTGGTTTTGTTGCTGTTGTTACAGCAGCTTAGAATTTATATCAACTATTTCCTTAGTGAAAAAAAAAAAAAACATAACCCATGGTTTTTGGGGATTAGACTGTTTTGAGTTGAGGTAATATTGCTTCATTTTTTGGGTTAGTTATATATAATATAAAAATGTTTATGTGACTACCAAGTTATTTTCTTACTAGCTATATTCCTATGTTCAGGTATAAATTCTGTAATACCCATTCCATCTATAAAAAATAATATACACCAATCCTCTTCTGTTATCTTTCTTTCCAGTGCTTCCCATGCCTTTTTAAAACATACGATTTTGAACAATTAACTACTAAAGTGTGTAATTCGTTTGCAAGTTTTCAGATAATCCTTAGTGACCTTGGATTTTCAGCTTTGTCAACTTCTCAATAACCACTTATAAAAGTTAGAAGAAAGAATTGGTCCCTCAAGAAATCCCTTAAATGAGGTAAATTTTAAAATCCTTTCATGCATTCTACTGCCAATCACTGTGGCTAATCCCATTCAAGCTCCATAATTAGTATCCCCAGGTAGGGATTCCCACCTGTACCATGTTGTACAACATCACAAAATGGGGAGGGGTATGAGAAAGGAAGACTCCCAGCAGATCTCTACATGACAGAACCTGTGAATCAATTTTAATTAATTCTGCCTCTTTAAATCTGTCTGCTCTTTAGGAGAGATTGCTATCTGCCTCTGACACTATGGCAAGATAATTAACAGAACCACTGTTGAAGACTGATAGCACAGGGGGCCACTAATACCTATGGCAGGGACTCCCCACCATCCAAGGGCCATCGAACGGTAAAGGACATGCCATGCAGAGCAACATTAATTTTACTAAATAAGTGCGTTATTTATAGCGTACATTATAGACTTTTATTTATCTAACATGTAACCGAAATAAAGATGACTGTTTCTAAAATACTTCAAACTGTTCTGGCAAGGATCTTAGACATTCTGACAAAATATCTCTAAATAAGATCGCCTACAGTCCCCATGAGTAGCAGCCATAGTGTGCATACGGAGCCCTGCATCCCACCACACAGAAAATCAATGAAACAAAAATTGTTCCTAAGTGGGAAGAAAGTTGTGAATTATAAAAGTAAACATGAAACATTACATTAGGTTCTCTAACATCCATTCAATATAGAGTTGTTTTTGTTTCTTGCTAGAACCTGGTATTTTCCTACAAAAACACTAATTCCCTTATTGGGTAGAATTAAGTGGTATTAACCAAGCAGAGTAAACTGTTTGCTTTAGCAATACTAGAATTTAGTATCATCTTCTCCAATTGCAAATGGAATTGCAATTGGATTTACTTATCCATTCAATGATTGCATTTTCATAGTCACAAGAGCCTAATACTTACTTACTTATTTACTTAGAGTGGTCAATGGAAGGGCTCTACAACTATATACTAAATGGCTATGATAAAGATAGCTTCAAATAACCATCTCTATACTCAATATGCTTCAGTCACTACTTATTGAGAAATGTACTGTTGTCTAGTTTGTCCCAATTTTCATTTCCATCATCATTCCATCAGACATCATCTGAGGAGTCTTATATATTCTCTATTTTTATTATTCGTTAAGGAAATAACAGGATTTTATTTTTAATTGATTTATAATTATTTAAATTCAATTAATGCATCATGTATTACTGGTTTTAGAGGTAGAAGTCAATAATTCATTAGACTTCTATAATACCCAGTGCTCATTACAACACGTGCCCTCCTTAATGCCTCCCCCCCCCCAGTTACCGCATCCCTCTACCCATCTCCCCTCCAGCAACCTTCAGTCTGATTCCTATGTTTAAGAGTCTCTTATGGTTTATCGCCCTCTCTGATATCATCTGCTTTTATTTTTTTCCTCTCTTCCCCTATGATGCTCTGTTTTGTTTCTTAAATTCTACAAATCAGCAAGATCATCTGATAATTGTCTCTGTTTGACTTATTTCACTTAGCATAACACCCTATGACCCAGCAATTGGAGTATTGGTAGATATACCCCAAATATACAAATACAATGATCCGAAGAGGCCCCTGCATCCCAATGTTTATAGCAGCAATGTCCACAATACCCAAACTATGAAAAGAGCCGAGATGTCCATCAACAGACAAATGGATAAAAAAAAATGTACACACACATACACATACACACACACACATGCAATAGAATACTACTCAGCCTATTATTTTCTATTCTTATATATCACATGGAAATAATAATATTTTAAAATTGAGTGAGATCTTGGCTAGGATACCATAAGGATGGTGAGTAAACTCAGACTCAGATATGTCAAAAAAGACTTACTAAATCCTACAGTTAGTGAGACATGGAATCAGAACAGGCAAACTGGATTTCTGACTTGTGACCCAGCATGTAATTTTTTAATAAGATTGCTTTGTAGTATCAGAAATAAATATTTAAGTTTGATTTCTAAGAGGCCACCAAAGATTCTTCCAAAGCCCTATACTCTTCTACTTACTTTATCTCCAACCTCTTATAAGCACACATATATTTCAGAACTGAAATGACATACTCCCCTGTCCTAGTTCTAAACAATTCTGGAAAACCTTTTTTTCCTCCTGTTTTTGTGCAAAAACAGGAGCAACAAAAAACCTGAGATTTGGCAAAACAACTCTGCTGCTTATTCTAGGAGATATTTACTCCTTGTACACTCCGAACCAACTAAAATAGTATACGTATCAGGACTAGCAGGTGGCCTATCAATACCTGTCTCATCTATACCTCCAGCGATCCAGAATTATTGTGCCATAGACTCTGCCCATTCCAAACTAGATCCTTAAATTGCAAGACTTGCTTACAATTATTCTGATTAAGAAATCATTTCTAATGAAATGCTATACATATCTGTCCCAGACTTCTCCTTTCTGAGATGCTCTTAAAACTGTCAAGATGATATTCTCACTTGTACCCATTAAGGTCTCTAGAGAAACAAAATCAATAGGATGTATATTTATACACAGAGAGACATTTATTTTAAGAAATTGGCTCATATGAGTGGGGAGGCTGCCAATTCTTCAAATCTATAAGATGGGCTGCCAGACTAGAAACCTGGAGAAGTGAGATTGCCATTCAAATCCAGAGACATTTTGCTACAGAACTCCCTCTTCCTCAGAGGAAGACAGTCTTTTACTAAAGATCTTCAACTGTTTGGATAAGGCCCACCCCCATTATGGAAACTAATCTGCTTACTCAAAGTCTACTGATTCAAATGTAAATCACATTAAAAATACCTTTCCAACAACATCCATAACTCAACATTTACCTGGGCAATATAGCCGGGTGAAAATGACACATAAATTTAACATCACACGTCTTATAGCAGCAAATTAAATACAAGCATATATTACTTTATTGCGCTTCACTTTACTGCTCTTTCCATATACTGTATTTTTTTACAAATTAAAGATTTTTGGCAACCATGCATCAAGCAAGTCCATTTTTCCAATCTGATCAGTTCACTCTGTGTTTGTGTGTCACATTTTGGTTAATTCTTATAATAGCTGCAACAAATGCATTATTATTATATTTGTTATATCCATCTGAGATCCATAGTCTTTGATATTTTTCTATTATAATTGTTTTGGGGTGCCATGAGCTGTACCCATACAAAATAGCATACTTAATCGGTAAATGTTATATGTTTATAACATATGTAATCTGACTGTTCCACCAACTGGTTGTCCCCATGTCTCTCTCCTTCTCCTCAGGCCTCCCTATCTTCTCAGACACAATGATATTGAGATTAGGCCAATTAGTAATCCTAAAATGGCCTTTCAAGTGAAAGGAAGAGTCACATGTCCCTCACTTTAAATCAGAAGCTAGAAATGATTAAACTTAGTAAGGAAGGCATGTCAGAAGCCAAGATAAATCAAGAGCCAGGCTTCATGCACCAGACAAGTTAGCCAAGTTGTGAATGCCAAGGAAAAGTTCTGGAAGGAAATGAACACAAGAATGATAAGAAGGGGCAACAGCCTTACTGTTGATGTGAAGAAAGTTTGGGCTGTTTTGATAGTAGCTCGAAACCACCACAGCACTCCCAATATTAAGCCAAAACCAAATCCAGAGTAGGGTCCCAACCCTCTTCAATTCTACAAAGGTTGGGAGAGGTGAGAAAGCTGAAGAAGAGAAGTCTGAAGTTAGCAGAGGTTGGCTGATGAGTTTTAAGGAAAGAAGTCATCTCCCTAACATATGAGTGCAAGGTGAAGCAGCACGTGCTGAGGCTGGAAGCTGCAATAAGTTAACTGGAAGATCTAACACAGATCATTAAAGAAGGTGGCTATGCTAAAGAACTGATTTTCAATGTAGATGAAACAGCCTTCTACTGCAGAAAGTAAAAGCCAATGCCTGGCTTCAAAGCTTCAAAGGACAGGCTGACTGTCTTGTTAGGAGGTAATACAGCTGGTGACTTTAATAAATTGAAGTCAGGAGCTCATTTTTTTTTTTAATTTTATTTATTTGATAGAGAGAAACAGAGCCAGAGAGGGAACACAAGCAGGGGGAGTGAGAGAGGGAGAAGCAGGTTTCCCGCCGAGCAGGGAGCCTGATGTGGGACTCAATCCCAGATCTCCAGAATTGTGACCTGAGTCGAAGGCAGTCGCTTAACCAACTGAGCCACCCAGGCACCCCCAGTAGCTCATTTTTTTACCATTCTGAAACTCCCAGGGTCCCTAAGAATAACACTACAGCAATTCTGTCTGTGCTTTATGAATGAAACACAAAGCCTGGGTGACAGCACATTCTTTACAACACGGTTTATTCAATATGCTAAACTCACATTTGAAATCTAGTGCTCCTGTCAAAATATTCCTGCTCATTGGAGTGACTGGGTGGCACAGTTGGTTGAGCATCCAACTTTTGGTTTCAGCTCAGGTTGTGACCTCAGGTGGTGAGACGGAGCCCTGTGTCAGAGACTGCACAGAGTGTGAAGTCTGCTTGAGATTCTCTCTCTCTCTCTCTGTCTCTCCCTCCCTCCCTCCCTCTCTTTTCCTCTGCCCCTCCTGCTTGTGCTCTCATTCTAAAATAAATAAATAAAATCTTGAAACTATTACTGTCATTGACACTGCACCTGGCTACCCAAGAGCTCTGATGGAGTTGCACAATGACACTGATGCTGTTTTCATGCCTGCTAACATGAATCCATTCTGCAGCCATGGATCAAGGAGTGATCCTGACTTTCAATTATTTTACTGAAGATATACATTGCATAAGGTGTCAGCTGCTATAGATGGCAGTTCTTCGGGTGGACTGGGGCAAAGTAAACTGAATACCTTTGGGGAAGGATTCATGATTCTAGATGGCGTGAAGAACATTCATGCTTCAAGGAAGGAGGTCAAAATATCAGCCTTACTAGGAGTTGGAAGAAGTGCATTCTCATCCTCATGGATGACTTCAAGGGATGCAAGACTTCAGTAGAAGAAGTAAGTGCCGATGTGATAGAAATAGAAAAAGAACTAGAAAAGAAGTAGAGCTTGAGGATGGGACTGAGTTGCTACAGTAACCAGACAGAACTTCAATGGCTGAGGCAGAAGAGCACATGAATAGGTTGTTTTTGTTTTGTTTTGTTTTGTTTTGAGATGGAATCTACTTCTGGTCAAGATGCTGGGAAGATTATTGAAAGACAGCAATGGATTTAAACTATTACATAAATTGAGTTGATAAAGCAGTGACAGTGTTTGAGAAGATTGTTTCCAGTTTCGGAAGAAGGTCTACTGTGGATAAAATGCTGCCAAATGGCATCACATGTTGCAGTGAAATTGTCTGTGAAAGGACAAGTCAATTGATGCAACAAAGTTCACTGCTGTCCTCCTATAAGAATTGGCATAGCTACCCAACCTTCAACAACCACCATGCTGATCAGTCAACAGCCATCAAGACAAGACCCTCTACCACTAAGAAGATTAGGACTCACTGAAAGCTCACATGACAGTTAGCATTTTTTAGCAATAAAATATTTTTTAATCAAGGTCTGTATATTCTTTAGACATAGTGATTCCATGCACATGTAATAGATTATAGTGTACTCATAACTTTTATATACGCTAGGAAACCAAAACCTTTATTTGACTTGCTTTATTACAATGTTCACTTTACTGTAGGGGTATGGAACTGTACAAGCAGTATCCCCAAGGTATGCCTGTAAACTTAGTTTTACTTAATCAACAATTTTTGCAGTAGCCTCCTGGGAAACTGACAGTGGACACACCATTTATAGAACTGCAATTATGCAGAAGTGTCATAGCTGATAATCCAACCCAGCTTCTTACGTCTAGAATCTACGTGAAAGATAAGATTCATGAGGGAATGGAATCTTTTGTAATATTCTCAGCACCTAAAACAATGACGAACAAATAGCAAGTAACTAACTGAAAATCAGATGAATAAATAAATAGTCAGATAGTCTGTTATATTACTTGTATAGAAGGGAAAGATTATTTTCAAAATGACCTCATTATGTAAACATATGTACTGTGGAAACTCGTATTTCAGTAATTGAAATTCAATATGTACAAGACATATAATTATAGCATAACCTTTTATGTATGTAAGACAAATATCTAGACCCACAAACACACAGAAGGAACTCAATATTTTTACAATGATTGACAATAATTTTGTTTCTCATGAGATATTAAAATTTCAAAATTCCTTTCATGCAAATATCAGTTGCTTAGGTGATTGCTTAGCATTCTTGCATTTCACAAAGAGAGCTCCAGTATGCTGTAATCCCTTGAATATAATCTTTTTATGTCATACTTCTCCTTAATACTTCTTCCCATTTCTTAATTAATGACATTTTAAAGATTCTTGACATAACACTTGTGTTTACGGGTCACCATCTCAAAAAACTCCAGGTGACAAAGATAACTGAGCATCCTGTTGATGTCATTCTGTTCATGAAGACTGAAGAAGTATTCTGCTTCTTGATTTATGCCACAGGCTTTATATTCACAGCATTTCATATTTAAAAGATTTTTCACATATGTCATTCTTAAATCTTTATAAAGATTGTTGAAAGCAACTCATTTTTCTTACTTCAGTTAAGAAGTGAAACTCCCCGGAAAAAGTAGCACACATGCCTAGTTTGATGAAGGACAAGCATCCCAACGCATGCCACCTAGGACTCTGTAATGACAATGAATTATTATTTACAATATTAAGCACTATGTAAGTATTTGTTAAATTGAATTAAATTTCCTGGGAAACATTTTAAAAGATCCACTAAACTAAAAGTTCCCTATTTATGACTACACAAGGAAATGCCATTTTTCTGAGTTCATCCATCTTTCAATCTGGACATTAAGAAATGCTCCAGAGGTTCATGATATAAATATAAACAATAGTATCTTCTCTGTACCTTATATGTCAAATGTCCTATGACATTACCATCACAATGGACTTTACTATTTTTTTTAAACCTGACATTAGACATGTGTGGCAATTAATAAATATTTTACTCTTTGATTCAGGAAATTTGTGTAAACCAATTTATCTAAACTTAGAGTTTGCTCACTGGGAAAAGCAACTCTTATTTCATAAAGCTGTTGGAATATAAACAAAACTGTTTGTGACCTACTGTGTTCTAATGATAATTACACCTTAAACTTCTACAGAATTTCAGAACTTAAAATTTTCAGACACACATATATACATATACACCCAAGTACAATCTAGTGTTATAAAATGATGGGAATAGAAAAGGAATCTTAAAAATTATAGATCTCAAAGCCCTAATTTTCGAGACCAAAAGAGAAAAAAATATAAGCATGCTCAGAGAAGTGAATTTGCCAAATACCTCATCAAAAACAAACAAACTGGTAATGAGACTGCAAAACCCAGCCCCCTATACTTCAAGAATTCTTTTTTGGGGGTGCCTGGGTGGCTCAGTTGGTTAAGCGACTGCCTTTGGCTCAGGTCATGATCCCAGAGACCCGGAATCGAGCCCCACATCTGGCTCCCTGCTTGGCGGGAAGCCTGCTTCTCCCTCTCTCACTCCCTCTGCTTGTGTTCCTTCTCTCACTGTGTTCTCTCTGTCAAATAAATAAAATCTTAAAAAAAGGAAGAAAATAGAATTCTTTTTTCTTTTTTCTTTTTTTTAGAAGGCAGAGGGCCATAGGGAGAGAGAATCCTAAGCAGACTCCACATCGTGTATGGAGCCTGACGCAGGACTCAATACCACAAGAATCATGACCTGAGCCAAAATCAAAATTGAACGCTTAACTGATTAAGCCACCCAGGTGCCTCTACAATAATTCTTACATGTGTGTGCCCACCTCCAAGTATGTGTGCATATGTGTTTACCCTAAATTATTTTTTGATATATGTACATAAAGGAAATCAGGGTGTTTTTTTTAAGCACATGGTTCATATATAGAAGGAGTGATAATAATTGTAGGAATAGATTCTTATAAAACAGATCTTTCCTTTGGTGTTAGAAAAGAGGAAATTCAATTTCATCATGCAAATTTATTGGCATTTAAGTTTGCTTCTCAGGCAATGATTCTTAAAAAAGAGTATTACATCATTGTATTTTAAGTTTTTTTTTTATAAATAATTTGATAGAATAGCATTTTTCATTTAAAATAACACTGGTGAATAATTCATTTTATGTTAAAAATTAGAGTTATTCATCACTCTCAATGATTTACATTCCAGTGTCATTTCCTGAGTGAGGCAGAATTCTATATCATCACCTTTTTATCAAGGGAATCATTTATAACCTTGAAAATGGAGATGAGACCACTTGAATCCATATAGCTTAATGATCAGAACTGAGAACTGAGATCCTTTGTATCAAACTGACATAATTGCTTTGTCCAGAACATTCTTGTCCATGAAGATAAGGGGGTAAATTAGCAATCTTACTGTTTAGTTTGGGAAATTCCTGTAAACAAATTTATCTGCACAGTTTATCCATCTAGGCAAAAGTCTTTTATTAGGACATCAGTTATCATCTGAGCAAATAATTTTCTTTTCAAACAACAGTTCGGTTGTCATGACTTGCTTCAAGAGTCAAACATTTTCTTCACTCACTTGCAACCACTTCCCTAAATGTAAATACCTTCCTTAAACCACTAAGCCACACATCACCAAACACTAAAAACACAGAACATTAAAAACATCTATTTGCATCTATACCTCCAAGGCACTAATAAGAATCTTCACATTCTTATCTTACTACTATAGATCCAACAAACTTGGACTTACATTGTGTGTGTGTGTGTGTGTGTGTGTGTGTGTGTGTGTGCTTTTTTTGTAGTCAAGAACTGATAACTTACTTTTTGTCTGTGGTGCAACTGAATAATCTTAAAACTGTTTTTGAAATATGTTGAAAAATCAAACATTCTTATAGCTTAAATGTGTCTCATTAAAAGAACGAAAGTCTGAGAACTGCTTCTCTAGATCTTACCATTCTTCATCTGTCAAATGTAAAAAATATGCCTTACACTTTATGTCACTCAGTGAGATATCATATTTTTAATCCCAGGTAACACACAGTGTTATATTAGTTTCAGGCATACAATAGGGTGATATAATAATTCATCATTCAGTGCTCACTTGAACAAGTGCCCTCCTGAATCCCCATCACCTATTTCACCCATCCACCCACCCATATGTCCACCATGACTTTGTTCTTTAAAGTTAAGATTCTGTTTCTTGTCTCTCTCCCTCTCCCTCTTTTGTTTCCTCTTTGCTAATTTGTTTTGTCCCTTAAATCCCACCTATGAGCGAAATCATATGGTGTTTGTCTTTCTTGGGCTAACTTATTTTGCCTAGCATTATACCCTCTAGCTTCATCCATGTGATTGCAAATGCAAGATTTCATTCTTTTATTATGGCTGAATATTCTGCTGTGTGTGTATATGTATACATATCACATATGTACTCACACACTCACACACACACTCACACACACACACATACACACATTACATCTTCTTTACCTGTTCATCCATCAGTGGACACTTGGCTGCTTCCATAATTTGACTATTGTAAATAATGCTGCAGTAAACATAGGGGTGTGTGTATCCTTTTGAATTACTGCTTTTGTATTCTTTGGGTAAATACACAGTAGTACAATTACTGGATCATAAGATTGTTCTATTTTTAACTTTTTGAGGAAGTTTCATACAGTTTTCCAGAGTAGCTGTGCCAGTTCACCTTCCCACCAAATGTGCATAAGGGTTCCTTTTTTCTTCACATCCTTGCCACCACGTGCTGTTTCTTGTTTTTGATTTTAGCCATTTTGAGAGATGTAAAATGATATCTCATTGCAGTTTTGATTTGTAGTTCCCTTATGATGAATGATGTTGAACATCTTTTTCATGTATCTGTTGGACATCTGTATTTCTTCTTTGGAGAAATATCTCTTCATGTCTCCTGACCTTTTTTTAAATTGGGTTATTCATTTTTGGGGTGTGGAGTTGTATCAGTTATCCATATGTCGGATATTAACCTTCTATTAGGTATGTCATTTGTAAATACCTTCTCCCATTCTATAGGCTACCTTTTAGTTTTACTGTTTGCTCTGCTCTGCAGATGTTTTTTATCTTAATGTAGTCCCACTAGATTATTTTTGCTTTTGTTTCCTCGCCTCAGGAGATTATCTACGAAAATGTTGTTCTGACCAATGTCGAAGAAGTTACTGCCTGTGCTCTCTTCGAGAACTTTTATGGCTTCAGGCCTTACATTTATGTCTTTAATCCATTCTGAGCTTATTTTTGTGTTTGGTGTAACAAAGTCGTCTTGTTTCAATGTTTTGCATGTGGGTGTCCATGTTTCCCAACACCATGTGCTGAAGAGACTATCTTTTTCCCATTGGTTATTCTTTCCTGCTTTATCTAAGACTAAGTTAACCATATATGTATGCATTTGTTTATGGGCTTTCTATCTATTCCACTGATCTCTATGTCTATTTTTGTGCCAGTGTCATACTGTTTTTCATCACTACAGCTTTATGATATTTTGAAATCTGGAATGGAGATACCTTCACCTTTGCTTTTCTTTTCCAAAATTCTTTTTGGCTATTTGGGGTCTTCTTTGGTTCCACATAAATTTTAAGATTTTGTGTTCTATTTCTGTAAAAAATGTTGTTGAGATTTGGATAGGGATCATATTTTTTCTCTTTCAATAATTTATTTAATTTTTTCAGTGTTCCAACATTCATTGTTTATGCACCACACCCAGTATCCATGCAATAAGTGTCCTCCTTAATACCCACCACCAGGCTCACCCGTCCTCCCACTCCCCTCCCTTCTAAAACCCTCAGTTTGTTTTTCAGAGTCCACAGTCTCTTACACTTCATCTCCCTCTCTGATTTACCCCAGTTCACATTTCCTTTCCTTCTCTTAATGTCCTCCATGTTACTCTTTATGCACCACAAGTAAGTGAAATTATATGATAATTAACTTTCTCTGCTTGGCTTATTTCACTCAGCATAATCTCCTCCAGTCCCATTCATGTTGATACAAAAGTTGGGTATCCATCCTTTCTGATGGAGGTATAATATTCCATTGTATATATGGACCATATCTTCTTTTTCCATTCATCTGCTGAAGGGCATTTTGGCTCTTTCCACAGTTTGGTGATTGTGGCCACTGCTGCTAACTAGAGAATCAATTCCATTTACTACAGGACCAAAACCGTAAGATACCTTGGAATAAACCTAACCAAAGTGGTAAAGGATCTGTACTCGAGGAATCACAGAGCACTCATGAAAGAAACTGAAGACACAACAAGATGGAAAAACTATTCCATGCTCATGGATCAGAAGAATAAAAATGGTTAAAATGTCTATATTTCCCAGAGCAATCTATACTTTCAGTGCCATCCTAATCAAAATTCCACCAGCATTTTTCAAAGTGCTGCAACAGACAAACGTAAAATTTGTATGGAACCAGAAAAGACCCCAAATTGCCAAGGAAATGTTGAAAAAGAAAAACAAAGTTTGGGGCATCATGTTACCTGATTTCAAGCTTTATTACAAGCTGTGATCACCAAGACAACATGGTCTTGGCACAAAAACAGACACATAGACCAATGGAACAGGATAGGGATCATATTAAATCCATAGATTGCTTTGATAGTATAGAAATTTTAACAGTATTTGTTCTTCCAATCCATAACCATGGGATGTCTCTTCATTTCTTTGTGTCATTTTAAATTTTTTCAGCAGTGTTTTATAGTTTTTGGAGTATAGGTCTTTCACCACTCTGGGTAGGCTGATTCCTAGGTATCTTAATATTTTTGATGTCATTGTAAACAGGATTGTTTTCTTTTAAGATTTTATTTATTTATTTGACAGAGAGAAACACATCTATAGAGGGAACACAAGCAGGGGGAGTGAGAGAGGGAGAAGCAGCCTTCCCACGGAGCAGGGAACCCGATGCCAGGCTAGATCCTGGGACTCCAGGGTCATGATCTGAGCAGAAGGCAGATGCTTAATGATTGAGCCACCCAGGCGCTGAATGGGATTGTTGTCTTAATTTCACTTTCTGCTGCTTCATTGCTATTGTATATTCTTTATTACTCTATTGTATAAGAAATCTAACAGATGTCTGAACATTGATTTTGTACCCTCCAACTTTACGGAATTCATTTATCAGTTCTAGTTTTTTGTTGTTGTTGTTGTTGGCAGAGTCTTTAGTTTTCTGTATATAGTACCAATTATCAATAGTGAAAGTCTTACCTCTTCCTTACCAATTTTGTTGTTGTCTGATTGCTGTGGCTAGGACTTCAGTACTATGTTGAATAAAAAGTGTTGAGAATAGATATCTTTGCCTGGTTCCTGATCTTGGGGGAAATCTCTCAGGTTTTCCCACTGAATATGATATTTACTATGGGTTTTTCATAGACTTTATTATGTTAAGGTATGTTTCCTCTAAACCTAATTTGCTAAGGACTTTTTCATGAATTGATGTTGTAGTTTGTCAACTGCTTTTTCTGTATCTATTGAAATGATCATTTGGTTTTATTCTTTCTCTCATTTATGTGATGCATCACATTGATGGATTTGTGAACATTGAACCATCCTTGCATCCCAGGATTAAATCCTACTTGACTGTGTGATTTTTTTTTTTTTAATGTACTGTTTAATTCAGTTCGCTGGTGTTTTCTTATGGATTTTCATAACTATGTTCATCAGAGATATTGGCCTGTAATTCTCTTTTTTTTCTGAGGTCTTTATCTGGTTTTGGTATTAGGGTGATACTGGCTCACAGAAAGAATCTGGAAATTTTCCTTCTCCTCTTGTTTGGGATAGTTTGAGAAAAATAAGTATTAATGCTTCTTTAAATATTTGATAGAATTCGTCTATGAATTTGATCCTGGACTTTTGTTGGGAGTTTTCTTATTACTCAATCAACCTCTTTTCTGGTCTATTCCAATTTTCTATTTCTTCCTGTTTCTGTTTTGGTAGATTATTATGTTCCTAGGAAGTTATCCAGTTTTTCTAGGCTGTCTAATTTGTTGACATATAGTTTTTCATTTTTCTTACAACTTTATTTCTGTGGTATCATTTCTCCTCTTTTATTTGTGAATTTGTGATTTTGTTTATATGCATTTTTTCTTTTCTTTTTTAATGAGTCTGGCTGGAGGTATAGCAATTTTGTTGAACTTTTCAAAGAACCAGTTCCCGGTTTACTGATCTGTTCTAATGGTTTTTGATTTTGTTTGTTTCAGTTTCTATATCATTTATTTCTGCACTAATCTTTTTTATTTCCTTTGTTCTGCTTGGTTTGGGCTTTGTGTGTTGTTCTTTTTCTAGCTCTTTTCAGCATAGGGTTATGTCTTTTGAGATTTTTCTTGAGTTTTGAGGTAGGCCTGTATTGCTATAAACCTCCCTCTTAGAACCACTTTACTGCTCCAAAGGTTTTAGAGTATTGTGTTCTCATTTTTGTTTGTTTTCATGTACTTTTTAATTTCTTTTTTGATTTCTTGGTTGACCCATTCATCATTTAGTAGCATGTTATTTAACTTCCATGTATTTGTGCTTTTTCCTGATCTTTTCTTATGGTTGATTTTTAGTTTCATAATGTGGTGGTCAGCAAAGATGCATGGTGTGACTTCCATCTTTCTGAATTTGTTGAGATTTGTTTTGTGGCCTAATATGTGATCTATTCTGGAAAATTTTCCATGTGCACTTGAAAAGAATGTTTATTCTGCTGTTGTAGGATGAAATCTTCTGAATATATCTGTTAAATCCATCCAGTCCAGTGTATCATTCAAAGCCACTGTTTCCTTGTTGATTTTCTATTTGGACACCTGTCTGATGATGTGGGCAGGAAATCCCCTACTATTATTCTATTACTATTGATTAGTTTATGTTTGTTATTAGCTGTTTTATGTAACTGGGTGTCCCATATTGGGTGAATAAATATTTACATTTGTTACATCTTCTTGTTGGATTATCTTCTTTGTAATTATATCATGTCCTTTTTTTGTCTCTTTATAGACTTTGTTTTAAAGTCCAGTTTGGCTGATATGAGTACTGCTACTCTGGCTTTCTTTTGGCCTCTATTTGCATGATAAATGTTTCTCTATTCCCTCACTTCAGTCTGCATGTGTCTTTAGGTCTGAAATGGGTCTCTTGTAGGAAGCATATAGATTGGTCTTGTTTTTTCAATCCACTCTGTCACTCTGTGTCTTTTGATTAGAGTATTTAATCAATTTGTATTCAAAGTAATCATTGATGGATATGTATGTATTGCCATTTTGTTACTTGTCTTGTGGTTGTTTTTGTAGTTTTTCACTGACCCTTTCTTCTCCTTCTCTCTTCCATGGTTTGCTGGTTTTCTTTAGTGATATGATATACTTAGATTCCTTATTTTTTGTTTTTTACCTATCCATTATGTTTCTTTGATTGGTTACCAATCAGTTTTTATATAGCAACTCCTGCATATAGCAATCTATATTAAGCATCGATGGTTGCTTAAAACTGAACTCATTCTTTACTGTTCTTTCCCCACCTTTCAGGTGTCTGGTACCGTATCTTACATCCTTTTATTATATGCTTCTCTTGACTGACTTTTACAGGTGTACCGTTTTTTTTTTTTCCTTTAGTTCTTTCTATTTTCCCTGACTTATGGTTTTCATTTTCCACTCACAGAGGCCCCCTTAACATTCCTCCTAAAGCTACTTTGGTGGTCATGAATTCTTTTAACTTTTGTTTGGTACCAGTACACACTGCCACTGCATCTGTGTGCTGAGGCCGAGCAGGGCACGCCCAGTGTTGACACAATGCGTTCTGAACCCAGGGCCTAGGCTAGCAGGCTTGGAAGGCGCAAGTCCTTAGGAGAGCACCTGGATGAGATGTACTGCTGGCAAGGGTAAGTAGCAAGTATCTGTGCAGGGGGCACTGTGCTTATGCCACAGGACAGGGAGGAAAATCTTTGTTCCCAGGGAAGTCCCCCAACATGCTCCAAAATCAGTATGAATAGATTTTTCTCCTGTTTGCCCCATGCACTGTACAAACTGTAGCTTCTGTGTTGCCTTTTCATGGCTATCTCTTTAAGGGTAGGGACCAGCTCTCACTGACTCTCCCCTCTGGCCCACTGAGGGGTGAGCTGACTTTTAAAGCTCCAGGCTCCAAGTCCCACTGCTTAGACAAACTCAGGGAATTCAGCCCCTCAGGTTTTCGAAGCCAGTCATTTTGGGGATTTGTCTTCCCTGTATGGGCTCCCTGGTGCAAGGGACGATTTCTTTCCCCTCTTCAGGCCTGCAGCTCTTTCCCTCCTCCAGGCAGACAGTTCTGACCACCACATCTGCCCCTCCTAATCAATAAAATGCAACTTTTCTATATTTGGTTGTGGAGTTTGTTCTTCCAGTCTTTGAATGGTTCTATTTATTTATAGGGTGAGTGATATCTAGTTGTAAATGGGAGACAGGGTGAGTTTAGGATCCTCCTACTCTGCCATCGTCACAGGCATCACAATTCAAAATAACATATTTTTTCCAACATATTTTTATGTGACATATTTTGCTTTACTCCAAATAACACAATTTATCAGAACCTATCAATATCAAAACAAAAAAGGAAGCACAGTTCACTTTTGTACCTTCCTTTTTGGACTATAGTATTAATTTGTGAAAAATGTGAAAGACAATGGTTTTCACATACTCATAATTTAATCATGCCAAAAGAATGGCATGAGATGTTCCAAATTTAGATAAAATACTGTTATTTTCTTTCTGATCACTCAGTGATTATTTCATTTCTAAATTTAGTTACATTTTACTGACCAAGTAAAATTCAGTAAATTCTACTTATCCAATATGATTATCTAAGAACCACAAAGAACATTCAGTATTTGGGAATGGATGATAACTAACATATAAAAAAATTAAAATATATATATATAAAAGAAAAGCTTTTCCTTACAGTAGAAACCTAATAAATGTAGAATGAATTGCTAAAATGTACAATGAAACTACAGGATAAAGGTGTAAGAAAGAACATGATATAAAATTTCAAGCAATCTCCCCATAAATTACTTTTTAAATATAAAGAAAAATACTCCACATTGGAAAAACTAGTCAAGCATTACTTTAATTACCTTAAGGAAGGGTCAAAATGAAGACTGCCACTAATGGGACAAACTGTCACCACATTGCTCCTGCTGTGTTGCCCTGAGAAGGGTACAACATCACTCCCATGACATTCTGCTTAAAATGCTTAACCTGAAACAAGGAGGAAGTATCTGGAAAACTCTAATTGCAGTTATTCTACCAAATATCTTGCCCGTATGTTTTACAAATATCAAGATCATAAAAGACAAAGTAAGTCTGGGAAATCAGTATACATTAAAGGACATTAATAATATATGACAACTGAACACATGAATCCTCAAGAGATTAACATACATTTTGTATGCATACCATAAAAGTTAACACTACGGTAACTGTTTCTCTTTTTGCTTCAACCAAATAAAAGTTAGCACTGTTACTAAAAATATTACATTATAAGATCTATGGCAATTAAACGTGAAGAATAACAACTTTGTTATTCTTTTTTTTTTTTAAGATTTTATTTATTTGACAGAGAGAGACACAGGCAGAGAAGGAACACAAGCAGGGGGAGAGAGAGAGAACACAAGCAGGAGAGAGGGAGAAGCAGGCTTCCTACTGAGCAGGGAGACCGATGCGGGACCCAATCCTGGGATTCCAGGATCATGACCTGAGCTGAAGGCAGATGCTCAATGACTGATTCACCTAGGCATCCCACAACTTTGTTATTCTTATGATTAATAACAATGCCCAAGTCTAGGTCCATATATGCTCACCTAATCAGTGAGTCTTAGATATGCTTCACGTTCACCATTATTGAAGAAATACCACACAGAAAGTGCATACCCTTAGGAACCAAAGCAGCTGAATGACACTAATAATAAACTAAGGAGTTAATTTTGCGATATATACTGAATACAGAATTTAAATATAACTTCCAGTGGGTATGACTGTTGTAGAGAAGAATGATATTTCTAATCTACCATAGTAATTAATTATGTAAGAAAGTCTTCATTGTTACAGATCTAGTGGAATGAGTCAATCATTGGTTAAATATGGAGTTTCGCTGTTTGGGGTCAGCATAATCCATGGGATTATGGAAGACTATGAGAGACTGTTTGATATGAACTAGTGAATATTACCCAGTATTTTCTAGAGTAGATCATTATTACTAGTTACAGTACAGGAAACCTGTCAGATTGACTACTTTTTTGCTGTCATTCAAACACTCAGCTTTTTGAAAATAACTTGGTTTTCACTTTGGGTGTGTGTATGCATAACTTTCTTCCTACATGATCAGACCAGGTAAAATTTATAGGTCAGAAAGGCCTGGTTTTGAAGTTTGAATCTCGTGACACATAAATCTTACGGAAATTATATTTTAATGCAGCACATTCAATAGATTCATCCTCATCAAAACATACCATACATACACATAGCTAGTTTATTGCATGTACTTTAGTTTAAAATAGTAAATATTTTTTTAAAATTTGAAAAAATAAAATACTAAATATTTACTGACATGTTGCATCATTTAAAAATCTGGTGGTGCATGCACTAGGATTTGAACATATCACACACCACAGATTTTCTTTATTTTTTTTTTTTGCATATTTATTTGAGAGAGAGAGAATGTGAGAGAGAGCAGGAGTAGTGAGGAAGAGGAGCAAAAGGGCAGGTAGAAGGAGGCTGTCCACTGAGCAGGGAACCCAAACGACAGGGTTGGATCCTAGAACCCTGGGATCATGACCCAAGCCATAGGCAGACACTTAACCAACTAAGCCACCCAGGCACCCCCAAATTTTCATTTTTAAAACCTTTTAAAAGACAATTCTACCTGTAATAGTTTTTTTTTTTTAAAAAAAAAACTGTTTTGCAATTATACACCCCTTAAATAAAGACCTTTGTGCATAAAAGTTTTCAAAACTTTTGAAACAAAGATAATATATCTCATTATGTCCTTAGAGTATGCAAAATTCTTTGACAAGACACACATACCATGAAGCATAGAAAAATTTCTCATAAGATCAACTAAAGCTTAAACATTAAAGTAAAGGATTATTACATGTAATATATAAAGAGTTCCTACATTCAAAATGAAATAATTGACAGTGAAGTTGAAAATAAATGGACAAAGAATATAAGAAGGTAATTTAGGAGAGGGAAACCAAATGGCCATTAAACTTCTGAGAAAATGCTAACTCTTACCATAACCCTGAAATTAGGGGCACCTGGGTGGCTCAGTTGGTTAAGTCACTGCCTTCAGCTCAGGTGGTGATCCCGGAGTCTTGGGATTGAGTCCCCCATCCGGGTCCACAGGGAGTTTCCTTCTCCCTCTGACCTTCTCCCTTCTTATGCTCTCTCTCCCTCTCTCCCTTTCCCTCTCAAATAAATAAATAAATAATTTTTTAAAAATCCTGAAATTAAAGTAAAAATCACAGAAGGATGCAGATTAACTACCATTCTGCAAAACAAAAACAAAACAAAACCAAAAAAAACCCACCTAATTTCCAAGTACTAGCAAGAATGTTGAACAATGGGAACTCTTAAAGAATGCTAGTGAGTGTGTCAATTACCATATCCAATTTAGAGAACAATTTCAATATATATGTATTTTAAAATGTGTATACAATGCACACCAAATTCTACTGCTAGATATCCTAGAAAAATGCTTGTATACGTGTAGAAAGAGATGTATAAGAACCTTCATAACAGTTTCATTTGCTGTTAAAAATAAATCAGCAAGGGAATGGCTAAATACAACAATACATACAATGGAACTATCCAACAGTCAAAATGCATAATGAACTACATCCATAAATACGCATAAATTACTAGAATATCATACTGAAATATAAACCCAGATTGAAGGAGGATAGGAAGATTATAAGTTCATTCTGTAAACTTTGATCTATTAAAACAGTACTCTAGAAATGCATTTTGATGGAATGGGGGAGAAAAACAGAACATGTAACATGCACTTAGAAGACTTCAACTTAATATGTATTATTTTATTCCTTAAGACGGGTGGTGAGTACACAGTACTCTTTAAATGTCTTTGTATCATTTTATATGCACAAGAAATTTCACAATACACTTATATACTTTTATACTTATTGCATGTACTTGACTAGAATTGCAAAGTTGAAAAAAATAGACTATATTGAATACTAGTGCTTGTGACTTTTAAAATAATCCATTTTGCCTAGAAATTGATTTTATCTTTAATATAATTTATACAGAAATGCAGGACCTTTTGAATACAAAGCTGTTGCATGGTAAAAAGGCTAAATAAATACTCTGTTTTCTTGAAGTCTATGAATGTATCAAAGACTAAAATTAGCTTGGACTCTGAATGTTACTTAATTGGATATAAACATTAGATTATCAATCAATAGTTCTTTTTTAAGCTGACTCCTTTACAAAGGCAATTCAACATGAAAACATTACTTTTTGAACTTGCTAGACTGTTCCCTTAGCATTTTCAACTAAAGGTGAAACAAATGAATTAAACCAAGATGCAGCTTCTGAAGAGAGTAGTAGGTCCATTGAGCGGTAAAACAGATTATGCCAACAGCCACCCATTTAAATCAGAGTTTATTTTTTTTTTAAAAAGGAATATTTTATAATATAATAATCACCTAAAACACGAAGCATGTAATCACTATGGAACATTTATTTATGGATTTTAATGTACCTCTCCTGCTTTTTGCAAGGAGCTGTGAACCAAAATTAATAACACTAATTATACCCAGCCACCTGCAAAGAGTAGTATTAAAAAAATTATACCTACAATTTCTTTAAAAATATATTGTTTGGAGGCTGAGGAATGACAATCTACTATAGCTAAAGAAAATATTATTTTCCTCTTAAATCAAATCTTTATATAAAAATAATAAATTATACCTGGGGCTTTAGAATATTGCCATTTTTAAAGGCAGTATTTCTCTTTGACCTCACATTTTCTATATAGAGCACAGTCATTTAAACTATGGTCTATGATTTTAAAAAGGAAAGTATTCTTAATGGTCTGATCATATAATTCAATGTGATTATCAAGTATTATAGTTATAAATTTAGTGAATAAATTCTATAAAAATTGATCTCAGTATCTGGAATTGTAATCTAACTGTGCTCACTATTTCAAGGAGAGAGCAGAAAGATCGAACTCAAAATGATATTTTGACTACTTAATTTCTGGTTGTGTTTCACATAAGCCACAGAATTCATATAATCTATTTACTTCTATAATTTTTAGTGAGGACAATATCAGAAAAGAAAAAAATTCTTAATTCAGTTTTTGGGAAAATGTAGCCAATTCTATCATCTGGAAATTACATATGTATCATAACAAATTCTGAAATGAATAGAACTGACTTTGAATTCAAAAACTCCATTCAAAAACATTGTTATTGAGTGTTTATTATGTTCCAGGAACAGAGCCAACACAGAGGGACACAATTTTGAAAAGATATGGAAATAACTCTGAAGCATTTACAATCTAAATGAGTTTGAAGTGTAGAATGGGAATTCTCCATATGGTTGCAATTTTATATTAGTATTAGCAGAAGAGTAAATAAAGTTTGTGTTTTTTTTCTGAGAATTAAAGGTGAGTGGATCTCAGAACATAAACATTTCAGTAGAAACTGAGAGAAGTTCTATTTAGTTAACTTCACCTATAAAGAAATAGGGAAAGTATTTGGAATATAGGTAGGATGATCCCAACTTTGGGAGGCAAGGCACATGGGATGTACCCTGGTCTCTGACACTGACATTCTCTTTCGTCATGAACAATCACTTATATTCTGTGGGCTCCATTTTTGTTTACAGTCTACACATATACTGAGAAGATAAATGAGATTACCTATTGTGTTACAATTACAAGAAAACTTAATCCCCAGTGTAAAATTAAACAACTCAATACATCTAATTACGTATGCTTTTTTCAATATCATTATTTTGTGGTAAGATTAAACAGTATAGAAATAATAAAACTGAAATATTTGAAAAATAACTTATTAAAGAATTATATACTCTTCGCTTAGGCTGTCTAAGCATTCGAATTCTATATACTCTTTTGCAGCAGCACCCCGCCCCCCAAAAAAATAAACTTAAAGCTTTCTCTAAATAGAAGTGTTTTGTTGCTTTTTTTTCCCTCATTACATCTATACTAATTTCCATAGGCATGAAGCTATTCTTCTTAATTTCTCTTTGGAGGAGGGAAATGAAGAACGAAACAGGCAACATAATGAGCAAATTCCTTAGATACATATTTGTCAAATGAGCAGATATGGTACAAAGGTAATGACTAATCAAAACAATTTCAGTATTTTCTTACACTATTTGATGGAAATCCAACATAGGGCTCTAATAATTTTTGTTATAGAAACACCAAGTAATGTGTGTATTTAAAAGCTCTTTACTTTGGCTTATATTTCAGCCAACTGAAAGCCACAGTCTCTGAAAATTTCTTTGCCTGAACAGTCAGAGGCAGATATACACACCGAACTTTCTGTAATTTTAGACTGCAAATAAAATATGCTAAACTTAGGGGTTTGCACTGTTTTTTACATGTCTTTTTAAAAAAAGATTTTATTTATTTGACAGAGAGACACACAGCCAGAGAAGGAGCACAAGCAGGGGAAGTGAGAGAGGGAGAAGCAGGCTTCCTGCTGAGCAGGGAGCCCGACGTGGGACTCGATCCCAGGTCTCCGGGATCATGACCTGAGCCGAAGGCAGTCGCTTAACCAACTGAGCCACCCAGGCACTCCTACATTTGTCTTAATAAGGTAATCAATACAAGTGATTCCTCTATGGTCCCACAGGTGTTTGCATACCCCCAAGCATGGACTGTTAAAGTATTCCAAGCTCTTCACAACTGAATACAGTCTAAAAGCTGATCCTTAAGAGCCCTTCCCTGGGATTGATAAACAGTATGGGGAGAAAGCAAGCCTAAACACTCTGTTTCTCATAGACATGTGTGCATGAGATTTATAACAGGATAATAAGGTAAAGAAAAGCAAAAACAGAGTTAGCATAAAGGGAAAGAAAGCTTATAGCATTAAATCTGTGACTTTCTATTTTTATCCAGTTTTGATTATGTCAGCAACTCCTACAAATTTCTCATGTTTGAGAATATATACACTTATTTGGGGCCCCAGTTGACTATAATTGGGGGTTTTGTCCATTCTGACCATAAAAGACAAATACAATGGGATACTATTTCCATATGGCACATAGTACTGACATCATGTTAATACTAATCTATTTTTAGGCTAAATAAGAATAGGGATGCCTGGGTCCCTCAGTTGGTTAACTCTCTTGACTTTCGCTGAGGTCACAAACTCCTGAAATGGAGCCCCATGTCAGGCTGTCCGCTCAGTGGGGAGTTTGCTTTTCACTCTCCCTCTGCCCCTACCCAAACTCTTGCATACGCACATTCCCTCTCTCTAAAATAAATATTTTTTTTAAAAAAAAGCTAAGAATACTAAAGATAATTTGTTTGCTTCCTTTAGCTACAAAGTGTCATTTAATGAGAGCTTCTAAAACACACCCACACAAGGTACAATTAATTGTAGCAATTTGTTGTCAGTTTTGGATTATATTCTCTATTCTATTTTATAGTCTTATCATCCAGTTTAACTGTCCAATCCCATTTTGTTTAATATTATATCATATTTGATAATTGATGAGTAATGTCTAAATTTCATATAGATATTTGCTGTGTGCCTACCACAAGTCAAGTGCTTTACCTACATTCTATCTTTATGTCCTGCAACCCTAGGACCCCATAATGATAAAGTAATTATGTCTCTGCTGGTAGTTCAGCTGTTAAGAGGAAACTTTTGCAATTGGACTGCACTATACCTGCAAATCAGATAAACTATGCCATTCTAAACTATAGCATGTATCATAGATTACCTAAGCTCAAATTCAACATACAAGTGGATAACACAAGTTGATTCAGAACATATTAAAATGTATCTAAAAGTAACTCCAAGTGAACCCATTTAATATAATGGCAATACTATGGACTGTTTCAAAAACTCCATTTTTTTTTCAGTCAAATCCTTGGCAAGATAACTTTAGGAATCATTCCAATCCTCAATCATACAAATATTTTACTCTAACAACCCTTACTTTTTGAGAAATCCAGTGTTTTCTGCATGTGTAGTCTCTCTTGCAGCAGCATGCAATAAACCCAAATTTGCTGTATTCCTCAAGTTCTTTGGCCGATGGGCACTGACAATAATTAGTAAACATATTTTATAGTAAAGGGATAGCAAAGCTGAAAGAAGACATTATACAAAAGCCTATTAAATCCGATCTTTAAAAAGCAAAGATTATCTAGCTTTCTTTCAGTGAACAGATGACACAACAGATGAAAAGGGAATATAAATGACTTGATCTAACTTCAGTTTTTGATGACCATCAAAACTGGAGAAACATTTTCTCCTATTCTTTTAATTTCTATTTATAAAATGCTATTGTCACAATAAACATAGCAGAAATATCATCAATTTCTAACCAAAGGAACTACAACTTATAGTAAAAATGAATTTAAGTTGGTATAAAAATCTTCCAACTTCGATTTAGATTTATTTCTTATTTACAAACCAAACAGACTGTTACACAGTGTCTCTACATAACATTCTTATCAGAAGTTACGCCATTTTTTGTATGGTTTTGGATTGCCTTTGGACTCAAGCTGTAACTTCAAGTCCCTGGTTATTCTACCTACTGGTCTACCATCCAGATTTTGAGTTTGGGTCCGCACAATCACATGAGCCAATTCCTTAAATTCCTTCCATCCTTCTTTCCTTCCCCTTCCTTTCTTACACTCCCTCCCCCTTCCTTTCTTTTTTCTCTTTCTCTCTTTCTCATATACACATGTACAACACACACACAAGTTCTTTGTTGTTGTTGTTGTTTCCAGAACTCTGAATTATACAGGGGAAACAAATTATTAGTTCTAGAGTCACATAAAACAGGTAAACACATCCTTATATAACATAATTTTAAATAGTGATAGGTAAAAAAAAATAGTAATAGATAAGACATGATAAGAACATGAGATAAGGGAATGATAAGTGTGATATGGTATGGTAGGAGTACTAGTTTAGGTAGGATAGTTAGAGAAAGTCAATTTTTAAAAGTGATATTTTAGTAAAGACCTGAAACAAGAACTAGAATTACATGGGAAGTTTAGAGGGATCATTCTGGCATAGGGAACTATGTACAAACTACATACAGAATACAAATATTTTGTACATACAACATTCAAATGATGCATTCCATCAAATACACAGGGTACTCTTTGGCAACAGGGCATGAGGAAAGTTGACTCAGAAGTGAGCTCTCGTTCCACAGTGCTGGAAAAAAGGCTGGGATCTCTAAAATCTACCCAATTCTGAAAGACCACCCAGTACAAGGATTCTTCCAAAGTGTAGTGGACTGCCAGAAGTCAGGGGTCAAAGTTGAGAGTTCATCTGAAAATCATCAAATAAGGGAAGTGATGCATAATAAAAACTGTGGACTCTCCATTGATTTCACTGAAGAGTCAAAGCATCAACTGTAAGAATGCATAGAAGTCCTACTGGAAAGGAAAAATAAAGACTATTTCTGTTTTTAGCTCACAAATCCTAAGTCTTTTCATAAACCCATTGCACATATTTCTATGATAATCTGAACATAAACTTAACTGAAAGGGAGAAAAACACGGGAGAACAAAATGTCAGGTGAGATGGGCAGAAATCATGCCTTATTAATTGTGGATTACGGACTCACGGCTAGTCTATCTGCACAATGTTTATTTAAAGTTATTTATATCTTTAAATAGATTTAAATAATATTTAAATAAAGTTTTTAAAGTTTATTTAGTCTTGATATATTTCACAGTTCAATTTCAAAATACTTCGTTAGCACTATGATGTTTGATGGTGACTTACAAAAATACTACTACCTAGTAAAAAGCCTAATGACATGTAAAGTTGCTTGTTTTTAATAACACCGTGGATTAAAAAAAGAAATTCAGAATCAAAACTCTGTATGCAGGTAAAAATATCAAAACTAATTGCATTGTTCATTAATTATATATTGCAAATATACCCAAACAAATATGTATAAATACTATGCATATTATGCAAATATACAGAAAGAACATAAATATATATGTATATATACATATCTTTCCCCAACAGGTAATTATTGCTCCAATGAATTAAACTAAACTGGAAAAGCAGTTTTTTTCACAAGGTAAAGTGAAATCCTTACTTGGTTGTGCATGGATGGATTAGCCCTTGACAGCAGGAGGTACATTATAATGTTAAAATTTATCATTGTTACATAGAAGTTACAGGTTAAAGGATGCCACAATCAAAACTAGATTTGTGTCATTTCTGAAATCAATATATCACTGACACAGAATCATGGTCCATAACATTACCTTGGGATCATGGTGGCTCACAATGATATACTTGAAAATCTCATTACAAGAACAGGGACAATGCTTGAGTCTGCCATGCCACAAAGCCAAACTGAAAACTGTGTCAGTTTTGAACCTAATATGTTCAATTCTCATACATTCATTTTGATTTAATTTAGAGAATTAGATTCCTGAAATAATTAAAAGAGTGATTTTGGACTAAAACCAATATACTTGGGCAATGGGAAACTGTGGATAACAGTAACATTGAGGTAAATATTACATTTTCGGGTGGCGCCTGGGTGGCTCAGTTGGTTAAGTGACTGCTTTCGGCTCAGGTCATGATCCCGGAGACCCGGATCGAGTCCCACATCGGGCTCCCTGCTCGGCAGGAAGCCTGCTTCTCCCTCTCTCACTCCCCCTGCTTGTATTCCCTCTCTGGCTGTGTTTCTCTCTGTCAAATAAATAAAATCTTTAAAAAATAAATAAATAAATAAATAAATAAATAAATAAATAAATATTACATTTTCGGGCGTCTGGGTGGCTCAGTGGGTTAAAGCCTCTGCCTTCAGCTCAGGTCATGATCTCAGCGTCCTGGAATCGAGGCCCCATCAGGCTCTCTGTTCAGCAGGGAGCCTGCTTCCTTTCTCTCTCTCTCTGCCTGCCTCTCTGCCTACTTGTGATCTCTCTGTCAAATAAATAAATTTTAAAAAAATTATATACATTTTCCTCCTTTTACTGAGATAAGCCTACATTGTATAAGTTGCTTCATTAGATCCGGGCAGAGGTTGGAAGGAAGAAAAGGCAAAGTGAAATGTAAGTAGCATAGTCTACACGTGCTACAAACTACATACACACTTGCTTATTGTATGTTCCATGACCTCTTCATAAGTACCCCAAGTATTCATTCTCTCTTGATGGGCTTAGCAAGTTCACAGAGAACCAACAAGTAAACCAACAGCTAGAATATTTATCCAGATTTCAGTCTAGTTAAAAATAAACAGTAAGCCAACAAATCTACCACAAATAAATGTGATAATAAAAAGCTTTTGGTATTCTACTACTTTACATTATTGTATCTTTTGATCCTTTGTATTGTAAAATAATTTTACAAAATCAGTATTTAGCTTCTACTTAAGAAATAACAGTAACGTAGGAGTAAAGAATTCATGTCCATCCCAAAAAGGACTCACAGCCTCTGTCTATGTGTGTATGTGCTCACACGTGTGGAAACAAGAAAGGGCCAGTGCTGGGCAATCACAGTGCAGTATGTTATCACTTATGATAATTACTTACACACAGCTTTGTGGGCATCTAAGGATATATTTCTAACTACACTCTGGAATAAGAAGGATTTTTAGAGAGAAGTATATTCTAAATTTAGAGGAACTAGATTTTTCTAGGAAATAAAAAAAGGGTGATATTGGGGTTACAAATTCACCTTAGTGTCCGGTTCACAACTTTATGCCAGAACAAGTAATTTTTTTGGTACTGGCACTTTCATCCAAAACACACAAAATTAATAAGCAAAAAGTAGTAATATTTTGACAACCACCAATTAAGATAATGGTGACTAGAGAGAAATGTCACACAGGATACATCTGAATCATGTAGCACCCTGTTCATACAACTCAAACGGGACTTTAGCACACACAGGTGCACCAAGTGAAAAGACCACACAATCGGTGTCTCCTACTGCACCTTCGTCTCTTACATACATGCATAACTTTCATAATTCCGAGTATTCTGGTCTTTAGCTTTTGTGTTTTCCTACAGGTGCCTGGTGTGATAACTTCATGTTTAGGTGTAGTTTAAGTGTTAGATAGCCATGAATTACCTCACTGTCTGGAAAAGAAAAAAAATGATGAAAAAATAGTTGAGAAAGAGAAAAAAGTCCTCTAAAGAAAGATTACCTTCCCCCTTTTCCCCCTAACTACTACTCAACAGTCTTCTCTTCCTTCTTTAGTCATTAATATAAACTTCCAATGCATTGCATTTAATGTATCATCAATAATAATATGTCTCTTGCTTTTATAAACTTTTTTTTCTTGCTCAATAGATACTTTCCTACAGAGATTGTTTGGGTGTTTTGGCTAGGACAGACATTCAATTGATCACATTAGAATTACTGACATATTCTTTTATGGAACTGCTTCTCATTTAGCATCAGGACTTATGAGGTGAGTTACTATTATTAAAGACCAGACATGTGGGCACCTGGGTGGCTCAGTGGGTTAAGCCTCTGCCTTCGGCTCAGGTCACGATCTCAGGGTCCTGGGATCGAGTCCTGCATCAGGCTCTCGGCTCAGCAGAGAGCCTGCTTCCTCCTCTCTCTGCCTGCCTCTCTGCCTACTTGTGATCTGTCAAAGAAATAGATAAAATCTTCTTAAAAAAAAAAAAACAGACATGTATACTAGTTAAGCATGACTTCATTTAAATTATTTGAATCACTGAATTAAATTAAATTTCTAGTGTCTATGCATGAACACCTTTCATGGGTTATTGCCTGTGTGTGTGAAATGTCTGTTTATGTTCTTTCCCTTTTTTACTGGTGGTAGAGACTCAGGTAAAAATGATTTGGCAGAAATTCTTAGGTGTAAGAAAATCATTACTTTTTTTATTTTTTAGGAAATCATTAATTCTTGTATGAGTCAAAAATCTTTTCTCAACTACCTTATATTATATTTTCCCCTTAAATTTACTTATATTTATTTTGCCATAAAGATATTAAATATTTTCCTTTAGGAGTCTAGTTACATGTTTGGAATATATTTTTCACAATTCCAAAATTTTAAAAACACATATACATGTTTTCATTCAGTTTGGTGATATGACTGATTCATGCAACTTTGATCTTCCCACCTTGTAGCTTTGCTAACATCTCCATAGTCCCATTAATCAACTCAAACAGTAAAAGTTACTGAAAGAATTCACAAAATGGAGGCCCTACTCCTAGGGACGGACTCACCAGGGCAAGCAAGAAAGATAATTTACATTTGCTAGCAGCACATATATTCATAAAAGAAAGTCAGGAAATGGCTGAGAGGCTGAAACAGAATAGTCTACACTTCTCCCACCTTTGGGTCATTCTTGTCCACCCCTGTACTACTCCTCCTTTATTGGGGAGTGGGAATAGCCAAGAGATCAGAGATGTTATCTTAGAGAAGTCCAACTCTAAGGAGAAGGTCTCTGTATTCCTCCCCAACAAAGTTACATACAATGTAAGTGAATAAAAACTACAAGTGGATTGAGTTCCGTAGTGTGTTTGGCATCACTCAAGTGTAATGTATATCTAAGTGAAAATATTGTCACCTTTAAATTTCTTTAATTTTTATTCTTACTCAAGAAGATAGGTTATTTTTAATCAACATGTAAACCCAATCTCTACTCCTAAATCACTTTCACAGATTGAAAAATTTTAATCATTCTCTAGAGATCACACATTTTAACAGATTTTGCTGAACTGAAATAATTTGGTTACAATGTCATTTTCCCAAAGGGATCAAAAGTTCAAAAACTAAAGTACTTTAGAGTACATTCCTAAATCTGTTCTTCTCTACTTTTTTACTTAACAATGTCTTTCAACCACTGAAGGTCACTAAACTACAATTTTATGTTTAGAACAAAACATTACTCCCCCCCAAAAAGTGTATCTTCAAAGCCAAAGACAGAAAGCTAGTCCAGAATTTCTTCATTAAAATAATAGAGTATACTTAATGATAACTTAAAAAAAAAAAACTATTATGCATGTTGGAGGTTGGCCTTATGCTTTTAGTTTCCAGTGATTGGTATTTGCTTCAGTCCTGGAGGAACGAGATTACCTTCTACCTTGGGATCTAAAGGATTCTACTTTTTTTTAGCAGCAGCACTTTGATGTTTATCAAAGCCTTCTAGTTAAGAAACAATGAACAAAAAAAGCAGAAATGATTGTCTCCAAATTATTTATATTTAAATATGTTTCAGACATATTGAAGATGAAATTTTCACCAGAAACACATACATTCCACAAGGAACACTTCCTGTGTTTGACAACAGATTAACTGGAGATTTAGGTCATATGTACTTCGTTTCATAAACTGACAAAATAAACTTAATTACTTATTTTACGCTGCATTGCCCATTTGATCAGAGAACTTCACTAAAACATTAAAAAATCATTATCAAAACCTCAGATGGTAATTAACCCTATCACTGAAGACAGATAAAAGTTTTATATATATATACATATATATCTTTATAAATCCAGTGTCTCATCCAGAAACTGGATCCTGGTATATAATACACAATCAATACTTTTTTTAAATTATTCTATTTATCTAGTCAGAATCTATCTTCTCTACAACGAAGTAAAAAATGCTTATAGAAAAATTATAGTGCTGGTTTTTGGCCTTTAAAATATATGATCCATGGACAAATATGTATTTATAACTTTCACAAAAAGGTTTTTCCGTAAAATTTTGGTGGAAATATTTGCTCTCAGAGCTTGTAAACAATAATTTTAGCAGTAATAGAAACAGCTCACTGTCAGCTTAAACCCAATCACTACTGACACAATAAGACTTCTTTGGGCAAAGGAAACACTATGTAACTTTATTCATTCCTATAAATCCTTTCTCTTTACTATAAATGTGACACACTGATGAAAAGAGTGAATATTTGGATGAACTGTGCATGATCAAGGATCAGTCAGCTGATTATTTCAAATACTCAAGTTGTTCCATTTTTAAATGTATTTTGACTCCTCTCTAAATATAAAGTGTGCATTCCAATTTTGTATGATGTTATGCAAAGTGCTGCACTCATAAAAGAAAAAAAAAAGAAGCTTGATTTTTCTAAGCAAAGCTTTGCTGCTCAAAACTGTGGTAAGAAGCTTGGTCACATTCAATCTCATTAATCATTCCAAAGATTAAATATTTCTGCATGGCCTGGAATTGATACAAATCTTCTGGTTTAGCAACAAGAATTGAAACTGAAAAGTGCTTGGAGTACAGGGTAAGTGTAATTTATATGCAGAGGCTTTTGCACATGTATCCTTTCTTCCTCCTTCTGGTCTCTTTCTTTGGTTCTGCAGTTGCTAAACTAACAGTCCTCAAATCTCCTCCCACCAAGCAACCCTCTTCCTTTCTCATTTCTTCCCTTATACTGACCTATTTTCCTCTACTTTAACTCCAACCTACAACTGAAGAGTTTTGTTAGCTGTTATTCTCAGCAGCAATGGCAGCTTTCCTTTGGAACTAAATGACTGTGATTGTCCCCTAATAGACTTTGGAGTGTTTAGTCCAGAGTAATTGAAACTATTAATTCCCCCCTGCTCCTTTGGCCATAATGCATTTGCAGGGACAAATGGTGAGGTGAGGGAGATTCTAGTCCTTAATGTTAGGACATGGATTACAGAGAATATTGAAAATGGCTTATTGGAAAAAAATACATTGAACTTCTAGATTTTCTTTGAACTTCTAGATTTTCATATGATGTAGGATACCTATTCATCCAGACCCCAAATTTGAGTGCTTTGTTGATATCCTTCTATGAAATAAAAACTTCTGGATTTCCTTGCGTTTTCCCTGCTCTTAATTAGGTAGTTTATGTGGAAACTATGGATTGGATTTGGTGCACCGATCATGTGTTACAGGACACACTTTAAGTCTTTAGTATAAAATAAACATATGGGGTCAATCATGGACTGTTCGTTTACATTAACTGGATAGGAAATTCCAGTTACTTCTCTTGTATACTCCCCTCCAGTAACATTCACTTCTATTAAAAAAGGATTATATCTGGATCTTTTCATTTGTTAAAGATGAAAATGTTAGTCAAGCATAAGTGAAGAGGGATAAAGCAGGTTCTGGCCACACCCTCGGTGGCACGCCCAGGGGTTGACAGTCACACCTTCAGAACCACCTCTAAGGGCTAAGAGAACAGGAAAGGCTTAGCCACAGACTTGGCTAGAAGCCACAAGGGGACTTCTAAGAGATGCGCATGTGCACAAAAGCTGCAACTTGTCCTTAACTACCTTTAAGGTCACAGAGCAGCTCATTAGAAACTCATAAATATGCAACGCATATAGATAGGATTGTAACAGAATGCATCATGGGTAGGGGCGTGTGCAGAGGCCAAATGTTATAGAACCACCAGCTGTCAATCAAAAACGTCAATCAAAGCCAAATTTACAGATACACAAAGCAGGATGAAACCAGAGCTACTGGGGGCCATTGCCACTCCGGCTCAGGCAGTGGCCTGCTTCACTCTTAAAAGTGTCCTATACTTGGGGGTGCCTGGATGGTTCAGTCTTTTAAGCATCTACCTTTGGCTCAGGTCATGATTTCAGGGTCCTAGGATCAAGAGCCCCATGTTGGGCTACCTGTTCAGCAGGCAGCCTGTCTCTCCCACTCCCTCTGCCTGCCACTTGCCCTGCTTATTTTCTCTCTCTGTGTGTCGAATAAATAAATAAAATCTTAAAAAAAAAAAAAAAAAAGAAAAAAGAAAGAAAGAAAGGAAGAATGGGGCGCCTGGGTGGCTCCGTTGGTTAAGCAACTGTCTTCAGCTCAGGTCATGATCCTGGAGACCTGGGATTGAGCCCCGCATCGGGCTCCCTGCTCGGCGGGAAGCCTGCTTCTCCCTCTCTCGCTCCCCTTGCTTGTTTTCCCTCTCTGGCTGTGTTTCTCTCTGTCAAATAAAGACATAAAATCTTAAAAAAATAAAAATAAAAAGTTAAAAAAGTCCTATACTAATCTACTCAATAAACTCTATTCTCCCCATTCTGGTCTTGGGTCTCCAATTCTGTGGTGTATCTGGGACAAGAACCTAGCAATCCAGTAACAAAAAGAATAAAATTGAGGTAGTATTAGATGCCATTTTCCCATGCTTTAAAAAAATAACGAATATCACTTGGCTATACATAATATAAGGCAAAAATTAAATCTGGGAAAAACTGTCATATGAAAATGTATAGATTTTTCACTTAGCAAATTTCCAAATTAAGCCCACATTTTTAACCTTTTAAAGATTTGAAACACATTCATAAAAATGCATCTCACATTTTAAATGTTATTATCAGGAGTAAGGTTCATAAAATACCACGAAAAAGTTCATTTCTGTTTATAAATATATGAGAGACCCTATTCCAGTGAATTTTATCTAGAGTAAGGCAAAGCTGTGAATAAGTAGAGAGTAATAGAAATGAGTTCAGGGGCACCTGGGTGGCTCAGCTGATTAAGCCCTCCACCTCTTGATTTTGGCTCAGGTTATGAACTCAGGTTGTGAGATCCAGCCTGGCGTGGATCTCCTGCTGGGCACGGATCCTGCTTCAGAGTCTCTCTCCCCCTCTCCTGCTGCCTATCTCCCCTCATGTCCCTCACTAAAAAGAAAAAAAGAAAAAGAAAAAGGAAAGGGGAAAAAAAAAGAAATACATTTAACTCAATTCCCTCAGATCTTTGCTGAGTTCCATGACTCCTTCGTGTTGCCCATATAGAAAACTAGATTAGGCAGGCTCATTAAAATCAGATGATTCAGTGAAAATGGGTTTTCTCAGGTAGAAGAATTAAAAAAATAATAATATTAATAACTGTTCTATGTTATAGAACTGCCAGTGCAGTTCAATTTAACTCTATAGAAGGTAAAGGCAGATGATATCATCACAGAAATTACTTGGGAAAATAGAAAGTGCAATATGAAAATGACATATGTTGTTGCTATTAAATATATTAAATATTATAAATTTATATAAATATGCCCAATTTGCTAAAAATACAAAAATAAAAAAATAAAGGAAAAAGAGGAAAAGCAGCTAATGTAACTAGTCCAGGTCCAAATGAATCATTTTCAAACAATTCATGGGCCTGTAAAGCTTATGAAGCAAATTATTTCTTCAGAATCTCAAGTTGACAAGATGAATCTCCAAGCCTCATCTGAATGAGCAAAGTATGTGCCCACACAGAAGTGACATGATCTTGTCGTTTTATAGTAATCCTCCTTCCTGCTTTGTCTATTAGCACAGAGAAAATCTTCTATTAATAAATCATTCCAGGGCGCCTGGGTGGCTCAGTAGGTTAAAGCCTCTGCCTTCAGCTCAAGTCATGATCTCGGGGTCCTGGGATCAAGGCCCGTGTCAGTCTCTTTGCTCGGTGGGGAGCATGTTTCCTCCTCTCTGCCTACTTGTGATCTCTGTCTGTCAAATAAATAAATAAAATCTTTAAAAATAAATAAATAAATCATTCCAAAGATTTTTCAAATCACAAATATGTATTTATATGTCATTCACTGCAAGATTTTCTCCCATTTTTTGTATGCTGGGGGTAACTTTTTTCATATTTTATGTATATACACACACATATATAAAGATTTTATTTTATAGAATTATTTATTTACTTTATATAGAGAAAGATTTTAAAGATTCTATTTATTAATTTGGGAGAGAAAGAGAACACATGAGCAGGAGGAGGGGCAGAGGGAGAGGGGGAAGCAGACTCTGCTGAGTAGGGGACCCGGATGTGGGGCTCAGTCTTCAGACCTGGTATCATGACCGGAGCTGAAGGCAGAAACTTAACTGACTGAGCCACCCAGTGCCCCCTTTTCTATATATTTTTAGTAAGAATTAAATACTTATATCACATCTCTTATATATTGCCAATATATCTATTGGTATTTAATGTGCCTATTTTCACACAAATACATCTGTTTTTTTATAAAAATGTCTTACATAAAGGCCAATATACTTTTCTTTATCCATCTTCCGATACAAACAGTGTTATATTAGTAGCACATTTATGGCTATGATTTACGATGTACCTGCTTCTCTCCATTGTCTGGTGTTTTTCTTAATATTGCAAACCTCTGTCCTGACTCCAAGACTTGTTTTGTACTTTTTCACCATATTTTGCAACTTTCCAGTTCATAGTTATACTCTTTCCCATTTCCCTTAATTTTTTCCATTTCATACATTTTCTACTTTTGACCAAGATTCCCCTCTACCCAACCACTCTCCTCCCTTGCTCCCACACCCTAATTAAACTGGTCACCACCAAGTGCTATTAATTTTTCCTTTGTAAGTATTTGTCAAATTGTTACTAAAAATGTCCTTAAAAGTTGGTTATCATGCCTTACCTAAATAAAATCCCACTATCCACTAGTCCATCCTACTGCATTCTCATCTATTCTCCTTCCTAGACCCATTCTAATACAGCACCAGAACTCTACTGAATTTGCCTGCCGTACCAAAAAGCAGATTTTCAGTCTCTGAGGAACTTGCAGACAGAAATACATAATTAAAAATTTTTAATATTGCTTCAGTGTATTCATTTTGGGGTATACTCTTACGGTGGTAAGTTTATATTCATAGTATTGTTAAAGTCATTTTTTAAAAAAGGATTTTATCTATTTATTGAGGGCATGAGAGAGGGAACGAGCATGAGCAGGAGGAAAGGCACAGGAAGAGGGCAAGAGAGAATCCCAAACAGACTCTGAACCGAGCTTGGAGCCCTATGCTGGGTTCAATCCCACAAGCCCAAGATCATGACCAGAGCTGAAATTACTGGCCTGACTGAGCCACCCAGATGCCCACACACATGCCCACACCCCTGTTAAAGGCATTTTTTAAAGCTTTTCTTTAAATGAATTTGAATAAACTTTTGGGGTATTTTTAGCGAACATGTAGTATATCATTAGTTTCAGATGTAGTGGTCTTAAAAAGGTAAGTAAATAGGATAGTAGGCAGTTTATGAAATACTGGCAAGTGAGAGATAAATTCCATGCTCCTTCACGAGGAAGAACAGCTTTTGATTATTTTTTGTTTATTCTTACCTGTGGAAATTTTTATTTTAAAGATTTTTTATTTATTTGACAGAGAGAAACACAGCCAGAGAGGGAACACAAGCAGGGGGAGTGAGAGAGGGAGAAGCAGGCTTCCTGCCGAGCAGGGGAGCCTGATGTGGGACTCGATCCCGGGTCTCCGGGATCATGACCTGAGCCGAAGGCAGTCGCTTAACCAACGGAGCCACCCAGGCGCCCCACCTATGGAAATTTTTTAATTCTTAAGAGTTAACCAATGTTATTGTTGCTAATTTTAACTTCAATTTCATACTTTAAATCTTCTTTAATTTATTGAGTGTAAGAATGACACTGACAAAGTGAAAACCTTTTGGATTCCTAGTGAGCCCACTGCTATTGAAATTTCATTCCAAGAAGTCTGTTATTTTTCTACTACTTCCGGTTATGTCTGCCAAATTATTTTTTTCTAACATTTGGATTAACCAGAATTCTGGAGAAAATAATTCTTAAGAGATCATTACTTTTTTTTCTCTTAGTATCTGTTTCTTATGAACCAGTACAAAGGTTGCTGATAACAAGACTTTACCTTTAGAGGAGGCTTAAATCAATACTTAACAAAATAGTGATTAATAATGCTGGGGAAGCTTTGAGAGACACAAGTGTCATTATATCACAACTGCTTGACAAGTATCCATGAGGAAAAACAAGTAACAGTACTGGAATAAAATTTTATTATCCACTGTCATATCGGTTTCTTTTATCAATCTTTTCTTATCTAAGGGTGTTGAATATTTATTCAATACTTGTGTAAGCCACTCTGCTTTTTAATGCAAGAGTTGGCAATTTTGTTTAGTATGTTTTTGGCTTTGCTGTCCATGAAGCCTCTATTGCAACTACTCAAGTCTGGTTGACTTGCAAAAACAGCCACTGCCAATACGTAAACCAATAGGTATGGCCGTCTTCCATTAAAACTTTACTTACAAAAGCAGTCAGTGGTCCAAATTTACCCACAAGCCACAGTTTGCCAAGACCTACTCAAAGGGAAACCACATACGATGACATTGTCTGTTCCAACAGAGCATTGAGCAAATGTGAGTCTAATGCCTATCGCCACAGAGCACAGCATTATCTGGGCAAGACCAGTGAAATCCATGACAGCTGTAAGAACCTAACGCACTCCCTTACTGTGCAAATAACACCACGTAGAAAGTTCAGGCATTTAGGAAAGGCCCAGAGTTGAAACATGGATTGATTCTTAAAAAAAAAAAAAGAGTATTATTAAGGGTCTTTTTTCATATCAGGTTATGATATAAGAGAAGGCCTCCCATTTTAAAATATGCAAACGCATACACATCCTGGGCAGGAAAGCATTGACCCAGGAGGCCTGATTTTGCTGTCTTCAACAGAGTCTCTCTGTGGGTTGGCCCTTGGCCGCGGGGCGCCTTACTGCTTTACCAGCCTGGGCTGCTGAATGCCTGATTTCCTGTCTTGGAGTTTGAAACGCCAACAGCTGAGGCTGGCTGTTGCTTCTACACGACCCGTCCCCAATAACTTGGACTCTGAGGCCAAACAGGCTTTCCTGGGCTGCACGCATGTTGCTCTATTTTGCTGCTGGATCGACGAGTGAGTCCTATTAACTTCTGTGTGAGTGTAGAGTAGGAGTGGGGGTCGAGGGGAACACGGGAAGTCTGTGCCTGGATTCCTCTAGACTCACCCATCTGTTGTTGTTGATTGTCTCAATAAAATATGGCTGTGAGTACAATCACCTCTGAGTACTGGAAGTCCTTCCAGCAGATCTCTGAAAGTGTACATGTTAGGGCTTCCAACACACACATGCCCACACCCAGTACTTACCCTGACTACTTCTAAATCAGCAGATATTCTCTGCTTACTCTTCTATCAATTTTCTTCCATTCCATTCCATTTTATTCTCTAACATTCTTTTTTTAAGAAATATTTTATTTGACAGAGAGAAACACAGCCAGGAGGGAACACAAGCAGGGTGAGTGAGAGACGGAGAAGCAGGCTTCCTGCGGAGCAGGGAGCCCAATGTGGGGCTCAATCCTGGGACTCTGGGATCAAGACCTGAGCCGAAAGCAGAGGCTCAACGACTGAGCCACCTAGGCGCCCCTATTCTAAAACATTCTATTCTAATGCATTTAATTTTAATGCATTCAATTCCATTACATATAATTAAGAGCCATTTGTATCCTACTATATAATTTCCTGATTCACTAATGTAACATGGCTCTTGGTTAGGCTAGTGAGCTATTCATCCTAACCTATATACCTTATATATTTCACTATCATTTGCAAAAAACACAGAGAATCTTTCCTTTTTCAGGACTTCAGTGCTAATCGGTGCCAAGAAAGACACATAGCATTAGTGTGTTAGCTATCCATTGTTGTATACAAATTATCCCAAAACTTCATGGCCTAAAACAACAAAGATTTATTATTTCATAGTTTCTATGGGCTCAGGGTCTCTCTCACTGGGCCACAATCAGGTGTGACATGTTATCTGTAGAAACTTCAAGGCCCAACTAGAAAATCTGCTCCCAAGTAGATTCACTTGGCTACATGCACATCCTACCTGGCTACCACCCAGAGTCATTAGTCCTGGCCAATTGGACATCTCCGTAAGCTAGTTCAAAACCTGGTGGCTGACTTCTCCCAGGGCAGGCAAGAGAGCAAAAGGGGGCAAACAAGGCAGAAGCCAAAGTCATTCTTGTTTCCTCACCTTGGAAACAACATATCAACACTTATACTGTATTATACTCATTAGAAGTGAGGTCAGTAAATTCATCACCCACAACAATAGTAATGGGGATTATAAAAGGGCATGAATGGCAGGAGGATTTTTGAGGGCCAGCTTAGAATCTGCCCATCACAATCCAAAGAAAGAAATAAACATGATAAAGCTGAAACAGTTATGTTGTCAAGACAGATGGTATTTTCCCTGTGTTATTCTAATTTCTCTATGCTTTCTTATTTCGTTTCTCATGAAATTATTACCATGTCCCACCTGCAGTAGTTTTTATGGAAAAGACTCATGGTACCTGCCACTTTATTCGTGAAGGCAGTTATTAGCTTTGAAAGCCACTTTAACATGCCATAGAGTTGTGAATACTTTTTGCTATAATTATCTTGCTGTTTTATTACAAAGTCCAATTTATATACATTCTTATGTGACACAACTTTATTAATGTGCTTGGAACAATGAGGGAGAAGGAGGAGGGATAAGAGAAAGAAGAAAAGGAAAAGCACAAAGGAAAATGAGAGGAAAGGAAGAGGTGAAGTTGAAAAAAAAAAGTCATTATCACAAAATGCAGTGAATACTCAATATACTATTCCAAGAACACACACATAGTTAAGCTATACGTATATGTAAAGTTATACAAATACTAAGCTGCATATAACAAAAATTATATAAATATATATATATATATGCACATTCTTCTTTTGAGGAAGGTAATACTAGTATTCCTATGCTACAGATAAGGCAACTGAAGATGAGTAAGTTTGAGTTTATCCTGTCAAAACTCAGAATTTCAGCCACAGGGACTCAAACACTGAGTCAAGGATGCAGCATTCCTTAAAATTTAATTAATATATATTTTTTAAAACCACTAATAAGGGTCTATGTCTTCCATGCATAGGTCAGGTCATCAACAACAATTTGTTGGATGAATAAGTAAATACCAGAGTTTATTTTGAGTTTTCTGGAAACTGGCCTAAAATAATTTTTTAAACATCAAAATTTAAGGACTTGGTGTATATATGAGAGAGAAAGGAAGAAGATCAAAGAGAAAAGAAAAAAATCAAAAACTTTGGAAGGAATTTTGAAGGAAGAAAAAGAAAAAAAAGAAATGAAAGAAGAAAGAGGGGGGAAGGGTGCCTGGGTGGCTCAGTGGGTTAAAGCTTCTGCCTTCAGCTCAGGTCCTGGAATCAAGGCCCGCATCGGGCTCTCTGCTTGGCGGGAAGCCTGCTTCCTCCTCTCTCTCTGCCTACTTGTGATCTCTCTCTCTCTCTGTCAAATAAATAAATAAAATCTTAAAAAAAAAAAAAAAAGAAAGAAAGAAAGAAGGGGGAGGAAATAAAACTTTAGGAAATGTTGGTTTTAATTTGATGTTACAGTTAAAGAATCAGGATGTGTTTTCTGCCACTCACATGTCACATATTGTATACAGTTAAATCACAGAACAATGAAACACTTTAAAGTTTAAGAATTAAAGTAATACAATAAAGAACAAGAAGTTTATATAAGGCATAACTGTATATAGTTCAGGAATACAAGATTTGTAAACACAAATTAATCATATTTAGACTTTTAGAATGTCATAGTACTATGTAATAAAACTTATCGGCATACAAATATTAATATGAATATTTCTTTTTAGTTAAAAGAGACAAATTTATAGTTATTTCACTAAAGTCTACAGCGTTCTGGAACAAAGCAACTTATTGGATTTAATATATTTCTCATAAAAGTGTCTCAGAAGTATTAATTTCATGCTTGACACCACTTTTCATAGGCTCTGTGATTTTATATCTCTGATTTACAACATACTAGTTTTGTTGGATGATAAACTCTCAAACTGCAAAAATTTTAGAACTGAAAGACGATTTCTTTTTTAAATATAACAAGGAAGTTTGGTTGGTTCAATATGAAAAATGAACCTTTAAGTGAGTTCATTTTATCAGTGATAACGTAACTATAATAGCAATATAGTCATTCATCAGAATAAAATAGAAATTAAATATTAAATAGTCATTTCTAACTTTACTTTTTTTTCCACTTAGTGGACTTATTTGAAGTAGACTAAAACCTCAGACAGCAAAGTAATTAATAATTTAGGAATCCTTAACCTTTTCTATCAGATACAGATACAAAAATGACATGAAATAGACGTGGGTTGGTACGAGCAACAGCACTTCTGGACTCTAAACAACATGCTGAGACAACAGCCTGTTATTATTTTATTTTTTTTGAATTTTGTTTATTTATTTGACAGAGAGAAACACAGCTAGAGAGGGAGCACAAGAAGGGGGAGTGAGAGAGGGAGAAGCAGGCTTCCCGCCGAGCAGGGAGACCGATGCGGGACTCGATCCCAGGTCTCCGGGATCATGACCTGAGCCGAAGGCAGTCGCTTAACCAACTGAGCCACCCAGGCACCCCGGCAACAGCCTGTTCTTAAGTAACCACTTAATGGAACCCAGAAGAGAGGTACATCTGCCGAAAGAATTAATATTACAAATGATGCTGAAACTGTTGTAAAATGATTATTCATTTCATTGCAAAGAAGAAACAAAATGCATTCTCTTGGACAGGTGATATGTAAGAGAGGAGAGGTTTTCCACCAAAACCAAAGGATGGGGTTGGGGGGAAGCCAGTTCAAGAGGAAGGGTGGTGGGGCCAATTAACAAAATAGATAACAGACTCAATGATGGGGTAAAGATGAATTCGATATTTTTTTTTAAGATTTTATTTATTTATTTCACAAAGAGAAACACAGCAAGAGAGGGAACACAAGCAAGGGGAGTGAGAGGGAGAAGCGGGCTTCCCAGGAGCAGGAAGCAAGAACCCAGGACCCTGGGATCGTGAACTGAGCCAAAGGGAGACGCTTAATGACTGAACCATGTAGGCACCCCAAATTTGGTATCTCTAACACCTGAGAAGGAAAACATTACAAACCAATAGCCTTACAATTCTCCAAAGGTATTTTAAATAGCCAGTCTACAAAGAGATCTGTCCATGTAAAAAACAGAACTTACAAGTTAGAAAGATATCCTAGCAAAATGGTGCATGTAACTTCCATTCTATGAAAACTTTTCCATGGCTATAATCACCACACCTAAAAGCATGTCGAGTACGTACTGATGTTCAGTACATATTTGTTGAATGAAGAACTCAGACACTTAAAACCCCTTTAAAGAACTGATCTTGAGATTATTATCCAAAGACAGTACTCACGACTGTGGCAGGCCACCCCATTACCAAGAATTATAACTCATAAATTTCCTTGTTGCACGAACTAAGATTTGGTCTTCAAAGAAAATCTATCCAATGGTTTCGTATCACTCCTTGGAAAATATGTGGAATAAAAGTGAATCCCTCCTCTTCCTGGTAATCTTTCAAACACTTAAAGATACTGTCTTACAAAAATGTGGTAGAGATACCAACTTACAATTTCTCTGCACCATGCCTCTACCCCATAAATTGTTTCATAATAGCCACCAGATTTTTGTGTGTAAAGTAGTTTGCAATGCCAAATAAAACTTACCTGAACGCATTGTCACTTGTCTCCTGGGGAGACCTAAATTAATTGAGCCATTGTGTGAGGTGTCCATGGCCCACTGCCTGGGGGCGAGGATTATTGGGGATGGACAGAGAGAGTCACAGATCAAGGGTGTTCTGCTGGGGCTAGAGGAGAATACCTCCTGCCCACTCCTCCTGAGAGGATATGTACGGCAACCATGATGGACGAAACGTAAGGGACCTTCTACTCGTCAACAGATATCACATACATGTGTCAGATGTTTACCTGACCCTGCTGAGAGAGCCTCAGTTATGCTCAACATCAGTTTCCCTCCAGTCTTCTGGGATAGTAGCTATAGGTCTGAACTAACTTTAGTCAGGAAACAAAGAAATACAAGCCACCTTGCCCACTTCATGTAGAAGCAATATACATCAATGACACAGCTGTTACATCCTCTTTAAAATGTGGGGAAACTGGAAGTCTGAGCTTCATTGGACTCTCCCCCTTGCCTGCTAGCCTACAGAGCAACAGGGAATAATCAAGAACAGAAGTCTAACACGAGAAGAAAAAGAGAAGGTGAGCCTGTCACCAAGGAAAAGATTATTTGCCTGAGTCTAAGCTTTCACAGGTATAGAACAGAAAGAGTAATGTTAGTAGGCACTATTGGGGGCAGAACCGTGGAGCTTCTACCACCAAAGAACAGGGATAGAGGCAAATAACAGCAGTGCCAGAGAGTTCAATCTAGATTTAATGCTTTAGAGCAGAGATATGCAAATGTTCTTTAATGGGAACAAATATTTCTTCAGACTGGCAGGACTCTATGTAATATATTTCATCAGTTCTAGGACACATAATTTTATTCACATTGTAACTTTTCTAAAATTGAGGTGCATCTTCTAACCAATGGTATGTCAGAGTTCACTGGGAACATTTCCTTAATTTTAATCATATAAAAATGGTGTTGCCCATAGAAGCCCCTTTCAGAAGGGAGGACAACATAAACCAAGGTTTTTATTTATGTAGTTTTATGTCAAATCAAAACTCATTAAGGCAACAAATACACTGTCCTGGTCCCTTGCTAGTTTTAACTGCTGTTGGGAGTAATGTGTTTTTTTCCCCTCTCAGAACTATTCCACGGCCAAACTGGGTGAAATCTGTCTCATGAATTTAGTGAACTTGAATCAGCCTTGAAAGATACACTCATTTGTAATCAGATATAATCTCTAGTCCAGGGTGCAGTCAGGAACAAGATGCTGGATCATCAGTGTTAATTGTACCAATGAGGCCCCCTGGGTGACAAGCAGATAACTTTGCCTGATGTCATCCAGACATTTCATCATTACCTACCTGGGGTTTTGGGGTTTGGGGGTGGTTTTTTTGAGATAAAGGAAGTAACTTCTATAAAGTAGTTATGAAGTGTTAGGTATCTAAGGGGCCCTCAGTAACAATTATTCTCACTTTGTGGATTGTCATTCTCTTAATTTATTCAAATTTCACCAAGCACCTATGGGATGGTAGCCAGAACTGACAAGACTCCTGCACCGCCTGGCAATCACTTCTTCGATCTGTTTACTCTATTTCTGTTTATGAACTAGAGGATCAAGGATCCCATTGCTCTGGAGGAACTTATCACACTATTGATTGATATTGATCTCACTGTGAAGTACATTCCGAAACCTCTGTGACTTATGTTATCGCTCCGTGATCCTAACCTTTGTACAGTTGGCTCTTTGGATCTACCTTACAATTTATCAATTTAAAATGCTTATTTGTTTTGATCCTTCATTCTTTGTTGTCTAAACATTGTGGATTCTTTATACTGTAATACAAAGTATGTACCGAGTCTCCCTGCTCCTTTTGTCACACTCACACCTGGTGGTTACAACTACTTTATAGTTCCCAAGTTACAACATGACTGGTTACAACTATTGAAATGAACAGGACTGATCTGAGACCCCAAATGATGTGCTAGAACCCTCTCTTTAAATAACTGACACCACTGTATATGGTATTTCCACTTGTTATAAATCTGTATCTTTTGCCATCAAGTTCACATCTTAGTATCCTAGTCACCGAATCTTAAGAGTAATGCTTTGATCAAAATCAATCAACAGCACTTCTTTGATCAATTTGTCTAACACTGTTGAAAAAGAGGGTAAACTTTTGTGACACAGTCTTAAAAAAAAACGCTTGCTTCGGGGCACCAGGGTGGCTCAGTTGCTTAAGCGACTGCCTTCAGCTCAGGTCATGATCCTGGAGACCCGGGATCGAGTCCCACATCGGGCTCCCTGCTCGGCGGGAAGCCTGCTTCTCCCTCTCTCACTCCCTCTGCTTGTGTTCCCTCTCTGGCTGTGTTTCTCTCAGTCATAAATAAAATCTTTAAAAAAAAAATGCTTGCTGAATTCTAAGAAATATACAAATTCTGAACTCATTATGTGTCCTCACCCTTTAACTGCTTTTCTTGTACATTTCCGATCCCTATTTATGAAACTACCAAAAAGAAGCAAAAAGGTTACAGGTGTGAACTATAGCCTGGCAATGTCTCTTCTTAACAACTTGTTACACTGGCTACAACTTATTTCCTATTGCTATTAACACTTGATTGGCTTTTGTTTTAAGTACTATGACACTTTTTCTAGTGGGCCATAATGTCTTCTATGGGGCATGACTTAAACATTATCTCCAGAGTGTCACTAGAATATTCGGTCTCCTTAGTTCTAATTTTTGTACCTCTCGAGCTCTCCATATCTGGTTTGTCATGGCCACCTATATTCCAAAAGGAAAACTGAACCAAACAGTTCCTGTGTCCCAGAAATTCCACACAATTCATGTATCCTGTTTCCCTACCCAAAACTTCCCCATCAAATTAATGCTTATCTCCAGAAGCAGTTGGACAGATAAGCAAGTGACTGGCCAGTTTTGTTCACAATAACAACAACAAATTCAAGTTCTAGAAAAGAATCCACTAGACTCTGAATGTCTTTCATACCCACAGCTCCACCAGAAGAAAGTAGCCAAAATAATTTTGGCTAACACAGGCTAACATGCTTCGTACCACTGCGACCTGTGAACTCCACCTACAATACCACTGGACGAGGCCTGGGGCCTGGGTCAGACATGCCTTCTATAAGTTGCCTTGGTGTGAGAAATCTGCCTGATAATGAAAACAACAAGGACAGTCCTTATTTACTTAGAAAAAGAATCTATTTTTTATTTGATTTTAAACACAAGATTCACAGACAAAAATTTACAGAGTATAAAATAACAACTGTGGAAAAACACAGTAAACAGAATAATCCTACACACACACACACACACACACACACACACACACACACACACATACACATACACACAGACACACACACAGGCAAAGATGTCCACATCCTACTGCCATGAGCCTGTGAATGTTACCTCACACAGCAAAAGGGACTCTGCACAGTAATTAAGGTAAGAACCTTGAGATGGGCAGATTATTCATGGTGGCCCCATGTAATCGCAACAATTTGTATAAGAGCGAGTCCAGAGAATCAAAGCAAAAGAGGAGATACAAGGAAGGGAGAAAAGGAGGGAAATCTTTGAGGGTGGAGGAAGAGACCACAAGCAAAGGAATGCAGAGGCCTCTAGAAGCTGAAAAAGAAAGGACATAGATTCTCCACTGGAATCCAGAAGGAATGAAACCTTGATTTCAGAACTCCCTGACCTGACAGAATACTAGTATCTTGGTTTTAGGACTTCTGACCTGCAGAATATTAGATCTTGTTTGATGTTAGATGTTACACGTGTGTTAAGCCACTACAGGTGTGGTCATTTGTTACAGCAGCAGTAGGAAACTAACACAAATGGTCACACTTAATATCCATATGGACTTAAATCATCACCAATCCAGATGCCAGCTTTATCTCGAAAACCAATAGGTATAAAAAATTGGCCTGCCCACAATGGAAGCTACTGGCTGACTAGCAACCTTGCACAAGAAAACAATGTAGTAAGCTATGGCCAGTAGGTAAGGAGAGCAGAAGCTAGAAGGTGGGGAAAAAGGCAAGTCAAATCAAAGACTGAGAGATTTAAGACAACATGTGTTACATCACCTCCACAAGGATATTTTTCTAAGCACATTTTAACAGCATGCAATCTTCATTTCTTCACCAACATGAAATTTGGATTCAATTCTGAGAAAATGTATTGTTCTATATTTGACACTCAACACATTTTTACATATTTCCATGGATATACTTCTAACTTGTGTTTATTTATTTTTACTCTTTGTTTTAAATTATATTCTGTTTTTAATTCTCATGCTATTCCTTATGCCTTAATGTATGTAACATGGTCAGCGAGAACACATCTCAGAAGAAGAAACAAGTCTTAGAAAACAACCATTTATGTCTAATCAAAAAACTGAGAAGAGAATGGAGTTATCCATGCCAGACACAGAAAAATAGGATACAGAAGCCTAAAGGGGCCACGGAAAACCATTAACTAGTAGATGATACCCTGGAGGAACTATGTTCCATTTTCACCAGGCAAGAAACCTATGGTCTATATTAATGGGCTTTTGGGTCTAATAATGAAAGACTGCCTGAGCAAAGTTCAGAAATCAGGTAATATTACACTTGGAATATATTCCTAAAAGCAGAAGAAGAATCAAAAAATAAAAAGCAGATGTTTGCATGTCATCAGAGAAAAATTTGAGAAGGAATTATCATCTGTATAGAAATAAAAGATTCTCAGCAACACTTATAATCAAGAAAATTCCTTTTAGTTTAAATATTAGAAGATTTTACTATTTCACCTCATTTAAATTGAAATCCCCCAGCTCTCACTGGTATATAATTTCTAGTTAGAAATAGAAATATCTGGTTTGAAATTTTGAGTTCCTTACTATTTGTGTGAGTTTTAGAAAACATGCATCTTTGTTCTTTCAAATATAAAATGCAAATAATAGTCCTGATCACAGAGCTGCTTCTGAGGAATAAATAACATAATCATTCTCTCAATATAGTGCTAGACACACACATTGTTATTTCAGTGTTATTCCTTGTTAAATAGTGAACATTTTCTTATCAACTTTGTTCAGGAAGCCTTAGGCAAACTTATGGGGGAAAACTTTTTCCTATTTTGGTTCCAACTTTATACTTATATATTCTTCTTATCCTCTCCCTCAAAAAAAAAAAAAATTCCACAGGTCACGCTCAGTTTTACCCTCTGATGTTTAATCTAGTCCAGTCTTTCATAGATTCCCCTACATTCAGTATTCGTCCCCTTCAATTTCAATCAAAATTTGGCTACCATCACTTCTTATTTCCTCTGAGGTCTATTCGTTATCTTCTGATAATGAATTTGATGAAAATAGCACAGGTAAATATATGTTACTTAAAAATTATAGTAGTTTAAAAACATTAATGTATTGGTGGGCTGTTTAAAATCCAAATATTTATCTACATCTATACAAACACACACACTGTCACAGATACATAGATATAGATACGTACACTTTGAACTTGATTTTTATCGTAAAGCATATTTCTGAATAATAATAGGGGTATAAAATCTGGTACCAGGCCCATCCTAACAAAATAACCTCAAAAGTGTTTACAAGATAATCTAATACATTATGTACTTAAATGTTTATTTTATACTTTTGCACAAGTTGGTAGTCTTACATATTTTATATACATATTTTTAGTATAATAAGGGAAACCTTTCTCAAATAACTAGTGTTTTCTAATGTCTTGTTTATTTTCCAGTTAAAAATTTCCTAACAATACTATGGAATGTTTGGGTGGCTCAGTTGGTTAAGCGTCTGCCTTTGGCTCAGATCATGATCTCAGAGTCCTGGGATTGAGTCCCATGCTGGCTTCCCTGTTCAGCAAGGAGACAGCTTCTCCCTCTGCTTATGTGTGCTCTCTCTCTCTATCTCCCTCTGGCAAATAAATAAATAAATTTTATTTTTTTTAGGTTAGGTTCACGGGACCAGTAGCTTATACGTTGCTTCTCTCTGTAGAAAATGAATTTGTAGTGAGAACAGTTCTTAGCATTTAATAAAGCACTTAGAATATTTACCAAGAAATCACAAATATAGGAACGTTACAAATCACACAGTAATAATAAAATGTTCTTCCCTAAAATGAATAGGCTAGTTCAGAGGTTGGTGATGTAAAAGGACTGTAAATGATTAGTAATTTCTCTCTTCATAATATATGGTGTTTTCAATATCTTCTCTTAATATATAAATGTGTATTAATTTATTAGAATTAATAGATTAGAAACAAATATGTTAAAGTGGGCAGAGAGGAATAGCTGTTAAGAGTTTTATTTTCAACTACAGATGATGAGGCATTACAATTAGAAAACTTTCACATGAACCACTTTTCAAAAATATCTTTGTTCTGGGACAGTGGCGAGGCTCACTTGGTTAAGCGTCTATCTGCCTTTGGTTCAGGTCATCATCCTGGGGTCCTGGGATGGAGTCCTACACTGGGTTCCTTGCTCAGCGGGGATCCTGCTTCTCCCTCTGCCTGTAGGATCCCCTGCTTGTGCTTTCTCTCTCCCTGTATCTCACACACAAATAAATAAATAAAATCTTTGGGAAAAAAACTTTGTTCTTTAATGACTTATTGCAAATCCAAACAAGTATCTTATTGAAATCTCCAACAGGTAATTCTATCCGTTAATCATAAAGTACTCCTTTATATCCACTTAATGAATATTTATTGAACACTTTGAACACTTATTTTATGCTAGAAAATATATGTGTGTCTATACACTTGGAAGTACTAAAATATATAGCCATTCCAAAAATACAATGCAAACAGAGTAGTGAGCATATTTCTGCTCTCAGAGCTCTACATCTGGAAATCCTAATAAAAATGTACAAACTGAAAGACATTTACTGTTAGGAAATTCTAATGTAATGATGTTTTGATTTATAATGTTTGAATGGATCTTCTTGTCAGCTACAGCACACACACTGAAAATCACATACTAACGGTAGTATTAGGAGAGAGGCCTCGGGAACTGGCTTGGTTGTCACTGAGGGAGTGCAACTGTGAGGAGTCAAGGATTCAGAGCTTGTTGGAGAAGCTACCTTTGTACTTTGTAAACTGTCTGCTATAAATACTACCATAATCATAATTTCAATTCTGACTTCTATGCTTTTTCCTGCTATTAATGATACCGGAAAACTATAGCAACGTCACAAACAATAACGACCAATAACTATTGGTCCCACAAACTTGAAATTTCCCAAATAAAGGACACGGTCCTTTTCCTTATTGTTTAGAACTGGCCAAGGTCAGGTTTCTCTTCTTTTTGACCTCCGCAGACTTTTAGCTGGGCATACTTCAGTACATCAGAGGACTTGGCCTTTTCCGCCAAAGGTATTCATGAGCAACACAGCCTTCATCAACTGAGCTACAGGCCGGGTTTGGGAAGCGTTTGAAAAGATTTCAAGTCATCAACTTCTAAAAAGAGGTTTTTGTTTTAAGTCAGCAAATATTTTATGTCCATTTTGGACTGTTTTCTAGTTCTCTTTGATTTCCTCTGGCAGCTAAGTTTATTGTCTTTTAATATCCTGTTGATATCCTGTTTCTACTTTAATCTTAGCATACAGTGTTTCACTTTCTAAGTAACATTTATGAATGGAATTGTCTTCCACAATGTTTATATATACATGTATCTATCTCTCGTATCTACTGACTTTGTTTAATGGAAAGAAGAGATGATCCAAATGTTATCCCTGCCTTTAAAAAGAGAGAGTTTTGAAAGACTAATGCCCTATGGGGTTTTTCTTTGGTTCTTTTGTTTTGTTTTGTTTTGTTTTGTTTTAACACAAAAATGTTTTTGAAGGCCAGACAGGTGAGAAAGATAGGACAAAGTGAGAAACATATTTTAATTCCATTGTTTTAAATATTCATCACCTGTTTAGATTTACTTGTGTATTTATCAATTCTGCTCACCAAAATATCTTGAATCCTTTATCCTTTCTTCAACCTTTAGCTTTTATAATTTTCAGGCATACCTTTTAACATTTTTTTCACTGAAAATCAACTGTAATTTCATTCAGAACTTGATTGTTAAAAAGTTTATTTCATTCTCTATTCTAAATATTTATCTGTGAATATGAACCTTTTTGACAATTACATCTCATATTCTGAAGACAGTCCTCATTTACCCCTGCCTCAGCTGCTGCTATTTAGAAGACTGATGCCATTCTCATTGTCATTCTTGGTACTATCAGTTATTAAGTGATTTTTGGTGTTCTCTCTTTTTGTCCTTCTGTAGTTCTGATGTTTAGATTAGATTTATTTTAATTCACTCTGCTTGGACCATTCTTTAAACAAATTTCTAAGAAATTCTTATTTATTTACCCTATCCATATTACATCTCTCTCGTTTCCTTGAAATTTTCATTCCAAAATTTCTATTAAATATATGTGTACAATCAAATTCTAGCCTTAAAATCCCTTACATTTTCCATATCTTAATCTTGCTAGACAATACTGTAAGTCACTTCTTAGAATTATTTTTTTCTAATTCACTGATACTCTCTTCACTCTTGTCTAATTGTGCTAGTCAAACTGAATATTAAACTCTAATTCTTAAGAGTTTTTTGTTTTTGTTTCAAATAGTTTTATTATCACAAATTAGTTTATTTCTGTTTATTGCCTCATGGACCCTCAGTTACCATAAGATATTTTCCCCTATCCTCATATGTTTGTCATTTTGAATTCTGACAGATTTAGACAGATTTATTCTGGGAGCAATCTCTAGATAACAGATTGAGATTTGTATTTTTAGAGTGTCTTTCCCTTTGTTTATACCAGGCATTTCAGGAATATAACCAATTCTAGATTAATTTTGTGTTAATTTCTCATTTTGTCAGGTACCAGACCAATAGTAGTATAAATTGGAATCCCAACACACAACAAACATGAATCGAAGTTTGAGTTCTTAAAATAAATATTTTCTTTTTTTCCATAAGCTAAGTTTATGGAGAACAAAAAGTTTGGAATTTTATATTAGAGGGTACTACTAAAAAATCTGTTTTTAGGGGCACCTGGGTGGCTCAGTTGGTTAAGCAACTGCTTTTGGCTCGGGTCATGATCCTGGAGACCCGGGATTGAGCCCTATATCGGGCTTCCTGCTCGGCAGAAAGCCTGCTTCTCCCTCTCTCAGTCCCTCTGCTTGTGTTCCCTCTCTGGCTGTGTTTCTCTCTGTCAAATAAATAAATAAAATCTTAAAAAAAAAAAAATCTGTTTTTAGTTCGTGGTTTCTTTTAACGTATCAGCTGCTTCAAGGTTACAAGGTTATGTCCAACCTGAAATGGAAAGTCATCAAAAAAAAAAAAAAAAGTCCAAGGTTTTGGCCTTAATTGGGCATTAAACCTCAAGTCTCTTGATTTCCAAAATCAGCATCTCCTCCCAAGCCCCTACTATAGGAAGCTCCATCATCAACTTTCTCACTTACCACCCCAAATGGCTTTTTATAAATGGGGAAGGGTTTTCCCCACTCAAATTCTCTGTACTCATAATATCATTTGTGTTAGATGACTGTATTTTACAAGTTTCCATCGGGCATCATTTCAAATTATTTTGTCTACCAGATTTCCAGGAACAGAGGCTCCAATTTTATCTAAACTGTAGAATTTTACTCTTTTTAAATGGTACCTGTGAATATGACTATCCTAAGGATAAAACATGGACTATACATTCAGTAAAATTTCCAAAAATTTGATAAGTAAGTAGTTTCTTCTCTTTTTAGTACGAAATTATTCCAGAGTAGCTAAGGCTACAGGAATTACTGAGAGTGAAAACCCCTCTAAAATAAATCACAATGGCTTCATGTATGCTTAGTTCCATAATACATGGACTCTAGTATGTAGAGAGAGAAGGACTCTTTTTTGTTGTTTGACTGTTAAGAGTTCTTAAGCCTTATCTCTTCCTCCCCTGCTTCTCACCCACAACTGAAAGAGCTGATAAGCTATGGAGCTACCTTCTTCAGTATTAATGCAGGTTCACAGTACACAAGATAAACCACACCCTGGCAACACTGCATAACCACCACCCCACCACACACACACAGAAGCCAATCTCATTTCCTTGCTCTCTCAAGCTATTTTGTATGTACTTGGAGCCTCCCTGCTATCGCCCAGAAAGCCTCATACGGTGAGTGATCAACCTCTCCAATCCCCCTGAAGTATGTGTGTGGTGTTATCAGTCCCAACATCCAAACCAAACTTTTGCGAGGTAGCTATACAATAGCGGAGTCTTTATTTGCAAAACACTGTAAGATGTAAATCTTGCTATGACCTTTTGAGAGTCACTTAGTGGTCCCTATGTTTTTAACAGAAAAAAAAATATATCAAGAGCTTTTAAGACTTTAAATAAAAATTTAAAAAATGCTTTCATACACTGAACAATGAAATTTATTCAAGCATAGAAAAGTAAATGTCTTTATTCCTTTATTTTGAAGTTTCTGTGACCCGGTTGAAATTCATCCTGCTTTGGAAAGACTTCCCCTCCCCCCCTAAATGGGAAACAAAGTTTTTATAGTAAAACTGAGAAATGTGTTATAATTTCTACATTTGTAATTGTTGAATAGGAAAAAAAAATAAAACTGTGTGTGTGAAAGACAGAAAAAATGGAGGAGGAGGAGGAGGAGGAGGAGGAGGAAAAAGAAGAGGGGAGAAGGGATAGAAAGACGAAAGGGGAGAGAAAAAGAGATTTTAAGGTTTGGCTCATGCATCTGCTGACAGGCAAATCCAAAATCTATAGTGCAGGCCAGGAGGTTGGAACTAAAGAAGGAGTTAGTTATGTTGTAATCTTGAGCCTGAAATCCAATCTGTAGGGCAGGCGGGCTGACTGGAAACTCCAGCACTTAATACTGCAGTCTTGATACAGAATTTCTACTCTGTGAAACCTGTTTTTGCTCTTAAGACCTTCAGCTTATTGGATGAGGGCCACACAAATTATCGAGAGCAATCTTATATTGAACTGATGATAGAAGTTAACCACATACACAAAATACCTTCAGGGAAACAACTAGGTTAATGACTGATTAAGTAATGGGGTATTATAGGCTAGCCAAGTTGACACATAAAACTGTCACAAATGGAATAAGATTAAGTGCTACATAGTTGAGAAAATGCACATAAACTATTTTACAAGCCCCTAAAATTTAACTTGTTAAAGATAGGAAAGTAAGTGTGGTTTCCTTTTTTCTTGTCTTTTGGTTTTGTTTTTTTTATGACACTGATTCTCAAAATGTTACCTAGAAGTGGTAAAAGCTATAAAGTATGGACAAAAATATAGTAGGAATACTATATACTATTAGCAGGAATGGAAAATGCTATAATAACCTCGGAAAGCAATTTAATGTTACCTGACACATTTTAAGATGTGCAAACTCATGATGTAGCAATTCCCACTCCTGGAGAACCTTTGCATATATTTAGTTTCAGAGCATTATGTTAATAGAACAAAAGGAATCTAATGTAAATTGACATAGTAGCAGATAAACTGAGATATATTTGTATAATAATATATGACACAGTATGAAACTGAATATACTATAGCTGCATATGCCAATGTGGCTGACCTCACAATTAGATTATCTGCAACATGTGATATAAAATTTATGCAAAACGTATTAACAAGTTAAATAATATAGTTTGAGAGAGAAATAAACAGCACAAATAATTACTTAAAAATCAATAGTAACTACAGCTAAAGGAGAGGATCTAGAATGCAACTGAGGAATGTGCCGTGACAAAAGTTTAAAAGGCATTTGTTGATTTTCTATCTTTAATATGAGTTCTGGGTGTATGGTTGGTTAATCTGTAATCATTATATATTCATTTTATATTATTATATCCTTTTTGGTATAGCATATATAATTCAAAATGAAAATTTTCAAAAAATTAGCAATTACATTCGTTTTACTAAAATGTCTTTATGTGTTTAACGTGAAACACCAAGGTAAATCATTAGTGAAAAGAGTTAAACATGAGAGTATATAGCAGTCTAATTCCAAGTCTGTTAAATATTTAGTTATTATAAGCATAGAGAGAATGATATAGAGACATTATATCAAAATTTTAAGAATGATTAACTGGGTGATGTGATGACAGGTGGCATTTATTTTATTTTCTAAAATTTCACTCTTCAAATTGCATACATGTACATATTAATGTTTATTTTTAGACTATTAACTCATATATATAATTAAACAAATCTCAAATATAAGATATAATAATGAAGAGAATTTCTCCTTTGGTGCAAATATTTAAACCATAATGGATGAAAACATTCTGCCTCAGTGTATATACATAACACAGTTTCAAAAACACTGAATTAAATAAAAGACCCCAAATAATTGTTTTGAGTGATTAACGTTAGCTACACAAAGAGTTCATTTGAATGTTGTAAGAATCCATCACATTCCTGCTCTCTACTCCATGGTTTCCCTATTCAATACTGAATGGTCTAATAAACACAATGAATTCATTTGAAGCAGGTAAATGACACTTTAGAGACCAAACTCTGCTTTACAAACCACCTTATTATATACTATAATGGATTGAAATCATGCTTAATGAGTAAGAAAGGTGAATGATATCCTTATGGCCCTTCTTCAGAAGTTTTAAAAGACACACGTTGATGAACATTAAAAAACAAGAGTTAAATGAGAGTTTAATAGACTTACTTTAAAAGCAAGTGGCTTGTTTTAGCATTTTTTTATTATTACATGTCGTAGAACGAGGAATAAAGAAAACAGCATGCAATATAGTTACTTTGTTATAAATATCATAAACTTAGATAGATATGCTAACAGCGAATCTTCTTAATATTCAATTCCAGGTTGAGGTACATATGCAATATATTAGCTTTGCTATTTTTTTTTGAAGCACGTAGCTGGACTAGGAAATAGGTCATAAAAGACCATAAATGCCTAAACAATAATTACATAAGACTATTTAAAGCCATCTAATTGCAAAGAAACTAGGTAAAACAAAAAAATCTGAGGATCCTACACCAATGTCATTTGATTTTTGAAGTTGAAGTACATGTAATTTGAACTACAGTCTTGTAAACACATTTGAGAAAATATTTTAATATTGTATTCATTAAGGCATATCTGTTGTCCTTGTTATTTTGAGGTTATCACAAATTTACCATTTTCTATTACAGGAGTCAGATATGTGATACCAGACAGAAGTATATTTTGACTTCTGAGTATAGAATAATTCCATGAGGGGCACCTGGGTGGCTCAGTTTGTTAAGTGACTGCCTTCGGCTCAGGTCATGCGGAGACCTGGGATCAAGCCCCATATCGGGCTCCCTGCTCGGCAGGAAGCCTGCTTCTCCCTCTCTGACTCCCCCTGCTGGTGTTCCCTCTCTGGCTGTGTTTCTCTCTGCCAAATAAATAAAATCTTAAAAAAGAAAAAAAAAAGAATAATTCCATGTTTTCATTTCTGTCAACCCTAACCATGTAATCTCATATAAAAATGTAAAATAAGGTGAAGGGGAGCTCCTGGGTGACTCGGTCAGTTAAGCATCTGCCTTCAGCTCGGACCATGATCCCAGGGTCCTGGGATCCAGCCGCACATCGGGCATCTTGCTTAGTGGGAAGCCTGCTTCTCCCGCCCCCTCTCATTGCTGCTCTGTCTACTTGTGCTCTCTCTGTATCTCTCTGTTAAATAAATAAAGTATTTTAAAAATGTAAAATAAGGTAATCTTTAAAAGGACCTACTCTAGAAAGAAATATACATATATAAGATATATCCCTTGAATAAAACAATTTTAAATATATGTGTAAATAAACTTTAGAAGTCTATATATACATTCATGTATTTCACGCCCAACCTAAATAAAACATCAAGTGAAACTGAACATAGGCAGACTGATATAGATTAAAATATCTAATATTAAAAAGAAAAGAAGCTTTAAAATAGTGATTTATTTAGTACACCAAAATTGAACCTATGGCTCTAGTTTGCTGAAAATAAAAAGCGATAGGGAAGCACTTGCTTATGAACTACAGAACATAAATTGTGTTCTTTGAGGAAGATTAATTCTGAGATCTGAAAAAAATATGACTTGATTTTTAAATTCAAAAAAAATACTTCCAAAGATTTTAATTACTTGATATCTTTTAACAGAGTAGGGGTAGAAAATATTTACATAAAATTATCAATGAAATATCTTTAGTATTGGGGTGCCTGGGTGGCTCAGTTGGTTAAGCGTCTGCCTTTGGCTCAGGTCATGATCCCGGTGTCCCGGGATTGAGCCCCACATTGAGCTCCCTGCTCAGACGGGAAGCCTGCTTCTCCCTCTCTCACTCCCCTTGCTTGTGTTCCCTCTCTAGCTGTGTTTCTCTGTCAAATAAATAATAAAAATCTTTAAAAGAAAAGAAAAGAAATATCTTTACTGTTAAAATCTTCCAAGAAAAGTTGATCAAAGTAAATATGTCAATTCAAGAACACCCAGAATATAATTCTTACTTAAACTTTATACTGTTAAATGTTATTTGGCTTTATAAAACTCACTTACATTGATAGAGTGAATTAACACTAGTATTATTTATAATGGATATTTTAAAACGTTTTATATTATGCTCCTGTGTCATAGACAAGATGAACTAAAGGAAGTTTGTATCTCCCAAATCATTAGCTTTTATTTATTCAACAGCAGTAGACAAAGAAAATACTGAAACTCAAAAGGAAAGAACTGCCTTTGGGGCAAGCTCCAGATTTTAGTGATGAGAAAAATCTGATAATCTTTTTAGTATCTTTTATTCAACAAAGATTTATTAAGCATACCCAAAGGTCAACATACTGTGTTAATTCCTCAGCATGCATAGATGAATAAAACACATTCCTAAGCCTCAAGCAGTTTCAGGGCTAATGGTAAAGCTAAAATGTAGACATTTGTGTTGGCAATTATTAATATGAATATTATGTTATTTCTCCCATCTTCACTTTTTTTAAAAAAAATCTTCTATTCCAAGGGACATTTTTATTCTCACAGTGCATGCTAAAGCAGAAACAAAAATTTAAAGAACGCTTCACCAAACTGAGAGATGGGGTCTTTCTTACCCAGCAGTATTTTACCTGCTAACACCTAGACAAGGGGAGAGAGAAGATGAGGGCTATTAGAAACAGAAGAGGCACATTTATTTGAAGACTTATATAAAGTAAAAAAACTGGAAGAACAGAAGAGAGTTTTTAGAGATAGATGATAGAAGAGCAGAAGGGAATGGACTTAAGATTTCAGATCTTAGGAATCTCCCTTACACTGTTCTTTGTCACCTGTAAATCTCCACATAAACTGATGTCATGTGTCACAGGCATCCTATATGGTATTATGTGTAGAAAGGAATAACACAGAATTCTGACAAAATTAGACCAGGTCGAGTGAAGGACTTTCAGAGCGGGGCAGGGGGCAAGGCATGGATAGACACACCATGGTTGTGACTATGATTTACGGTTAACTATTTGCTCAGTGATAAAACGAAGGTTTATGTGAGGAACTCAACTGAAACTTGAGGTACTCAACTTCTCCTACCTGATGGGGATGGAGGATGTCAGGGACAGCTTAAATGAAAGGGAAATGCTTTTACTGTTTTTACATAAGCAGTGTGAATGTTTATTTTCAGGGGAACTATTTCCTCTGGATGGGTATTGGGTCATCACATTAGGTACTGCAGGACCCTGGGGCTTCCAGAAGCTTGGCTGTCACTAACTGCAAGTCATGACAAGTGGGAGAAATTAAGACCCAGAAGAGAGGAATTATAATTCTGCCTTCCAGAAGAAAGCACAGGAAAGAAAACTTCCTATCTATTTTAAGAGCTCTCCCTGGTCATACTCAGTGAGAAGACAGAGGCCAGAGAAGATACTTGGCATAATCCATGAAGGTCAGCCTTCTGAAATAGAAAGTATGACAGTAAAAAAAAAAAACCAAACAAACAAAAAACCAGAAAGGTTCTTAAGGCACAAACGGTAAGTATCCACCCCAATCCACAATTTTGCTGGGCTGAGCTGTAAAGGAGTTATTTCTTAGGTAAACTCTGGTTTCACTGAGATAAGGAAGGATTTAACTTCGTGTACAAAGGGATATATAATGTTATGAAAGCATGAAAATGTATGACATCCTCCGTAAATTGCATAGTGTTAAGCACTGTTAAAAAGTAATATAGGGATTAGATGGGTACCTAATTTTTGAGATGGGGAAAATAGAACACTTGGTCATTGGGCCTGATCTTATGTGTGTGTGCTACCACCGAGCATACTTTTTTTGCAAATTCACCTGCTCCATTGTCCCACTAAATATCACTTATGAACATCAAGCTCAAAGACAAAATTATGAATTTCCAGATGGAACATCAAAGACTTAAACCAAGTGTAGGACATCTCTTTTGAGAAGGAGCCCAATGCGGTCATATAGACTGTACACCCTGAAGCTTATGGAACCAATAGGTGACAGTGTCTGAATTTCACAAAGAAAGCAGTGAGTTCCACAAATTAGTTTCTGTCAGTCAACTAAAGCCTCATGCTGGGGATCTGGGAAAAGTGCAGCAAAAAGATTTCAAAGAACTGGAGGTCTTTTTAAAAAATATATATATTTTATTTATTTATTTGACAGAGAGATTGGTCACAGGTAGGCAGACAGGCAGGCAGAGAGAGGAGGAAGGAGGCTCCCTGCCAAGCAGAGAGCCTGATGTGGGGCTAGATCCCAGGACCCTGAGATCATGACCTAAGCCAAAGGCAAAGGCTTTAACCCACTGAGCCACCCAGGTGCCCTTTTTTTTTTTTTTTTTTTTAGATTTTATTCATTTATTTGACAGAAAGAAACACAGCGGGAAAGGGAACACAAGCAGGGGGAGTGAGAGAGAGAGGAGCAGGCCTACCACCGGGCAGGGAGCTGGATGTGGGGCTTGATCCGTGGACTCCAGGATCATGACCTGAGCTGAAGGCAGACACCCAACGACTGAGCCATGGGCACCCTGAACTGGAGGTTTTGATAAAGTTGAAGAACAGAATTAGAGTGATTTGGGGAGAAAAAAAAGCTGGAATAAAATGTATAGTTAAATATAGAATTTAGATGTCATTGTTTCAAAGAAAGTAACAACTGTGGGTAGAGGTTGTTGAATGAAATAGAGCAAATATGACAACTGACCGTGAATGTGTGTGGCTAAGGAGACTGAAGAACCATGATGGAGGCTGGCAAGGTGATCATTGTGGATGAGGAGAAGTAGGGAAGGGGTTACCATCACAAGGTTGCTGGTCTCACTAGTCTGGAATTAGTTTAGGCAGAATGAGGAAGGCAATGATTTAGGTGCCAAATTTCTTCACAAATTCAGGAGTGAAATGAGCAAGAACATTGAGCAGAAGGAGCTCATACCCTACTGAAAAACAGTTATCTATATAACATTATAAATGAGTAAGTGGATCTGCTAGGATACAAATATATCTTCTTGGTTTTGTGGTCTTGAAGATCAGGAAAAAGTATCAGCCTATATCACAAGTAACAAGTAGAACTGTATTAATATGGACAGATTCTAAATTTTAATTATGTCCTGGAGATGAAGTTCAAGTATAGTGAAAAAAATTGCAAATTATTGAAGTTTAATAGTAAGTATTCTATGTTGAAACATCCTACACCTTTTAGAACCTCTAAGTTGTTCTTTACTATGTCTACCACCATGGAAATTTATTTCTCTATCTCCACAGTGGAAAAACATCAAGGGGGTCACCATAATCCCTGCATCCTGACTTTCATACCTTCGGTGACTTCTTTTCTTTAGTGAGGGCAAGACCTGTGACTTCACTCTAACCAACAGAATAATGCTACTTAAGATTGACCTCATCCTTCTAAGAAAATGTGCTCTCCTTGTTGACCTTTAGGAAGCAAAAATCCATACTGAAGTAGACTACATGGCAAGGAGCTCAGAACAGAAACTGGTCAACTGCTCAAATGTAAGAAACAGAGTCCATAAGTCAAAGAACCCCCAAGGAACTGAATGCTATGGACAACCACGTGAGTTTAAAATTGGATCTTTCCCCAGTCAAGCCTCAGATAGGACTGAAGCCCCAACCAACAGCTTGACTGAAATTTTGTGAGACTCTAGCACAGAGCAGTCAGCTAAGCCTTCCCCTTAGCTCCAGACCCACAGAAACTGCAAGATAAAAAGTGTGTGTTAAGTATCTAAATCTGTGGTAATACTGATAAGGAGTAAGAGACAATAGATATGTAAGAACCTTATTCTCCTAAATTATATATATGTTCAACAAAAGCCCATTTTTCCACATTAATCTGTTTTCAGAGATTGCAAAGAATGCTTGAATAGTTGCTCATTTTATCATTAAAACCAAAGTATGTCCGGGAACAAAGACTAGTTCCTTACCTAATATAAGTATATTAAGTATTATAAATGCTTGGCCAACAGAGTACCAGATGTGAATCTACTCAGAGACTGCTCCAGTCAACTTGGAATGTCAAAAATAAACAGATTTCAGTCACACATTAAAATGCCTCACTTATCTCACAAAATAATTAAAATCTAAAATGAAATTTTCATAAGAACTACATATTAAAGAGGCAAATAGTTACTGAGAACTCAGTGTGTGCTATTTCAATCATGACAGGAATACAGTTAAGAAAATCAGAAAAAGATTCATAGGATTATGAGTATCTCTGCTTTGACATTTACAAAATAATTCATCAAAACCACTGTGCATTTATTAGCTGACCTCTTGCTTTGCAAAGTTTCTTATTTCAGTAGACGTAAAATCAAATTATTCTTTTTGGAGGGGAAGAGAACATGCATGCATGAGTAGGGGTGGGGGGGAGAGAGAGAAAGAGAGAGGGACAGAGAGAATCTTAATCAGGTTCCACACCCAGCAAAGAACCTAAGCCATGGCTCCATTTCATGATCCTGAGATCATGATCTGAGATGAAATCAAGAGCCAGACACTTAACCAACGGAGCCACCCAGATGCCCCTAAATCAAATTGTTATTAAAAAAACAACCTAAGGGAAATGCAAATTTCAAGAAAAGAAAAAAAGTCTAAATTTGATTTCATTTTAGTCATAGCTAAATATAATTATTATCATTTATTTTTAGCTTATTGTGATTATTACTGTGTTTTCAGTTTTCATCGCTTCTTCTCAGAGTTCACTTTCACCTGGTATAACTATACAGTTTCAGTGTTTAATTTGATATGTCTAATTTAAAAATACACTGCTTAAAATGATTAGTAGATTATTTAAATATACAAATAAAATTCATGCATAAGAGTAGAATTAATGAAAAGGGTTTAAGTATAAATAACATAAAAACCCTACGAATGATACATGATCTTCTGTCAAATTAGTTTTAGGAGACGAAAAAAAAAAGGATATAGAAATAAAGTATTAGAGGTGTCAGGCTTGTCAGAAAATATTAGCTGCCCATGTAGGGTTTCTGGCATAGAGGAGAGGGTCTGAGTTCTGTTTAAGGAGGAGAAAATGAAAGCTAAGGTACAGATGGGCTGGCAAATGATGCTGAAATAAGTTGGTGATGATCACATTCAACTTTTGCTCCAGCGAGGAGGGACATGACAAGTGAAGCTGGCTGCATAGAGGGAAACCTCTTAATGGTAAACTTTGAGAATTTGCAACACTGTAAACAGATTATGCTTCCTTTTACCACTCTCTTGTATTTCAGGGTCTATTAGCTGAGACATTTCAGCACAGAAACTAGAGTCGCAATGAACACGACTTATGGAATCTTTTCTTTTATGTAGTTAAAATAGAGGAGATACCAATTTCAATGAGTGATTATAATTAAGAATGATGAAGTCTATGAGAGAGGAAAAAGAGAGATCTAAAAGAACAAAGGACATAGAAATGTCCTATTAGAGAGAGGAGCTCTAAGGGGAAAACCTGATTAAGCTATAACCTGAAAGTACAAACAGAAATTAGGTTGTTTATGACATTAGGAGAGAAAATAAAAACATATTTTAGTCTTGGAAAAAAAGATTTGCAAGTTATGAAAGGGATTAATGAACTTGAAAGAAGTCCTATCTAGTCAGAGCATATAATGGGAAGAGTTGAAAGAAATCTCTCCTATGTAAGAAAATTAGCTTCTTTTCCAATAATTCCCATGTTCCTCCCTTGTTAACATTATGTGAAAGCTCATTTCTAAATTCTAAAATTTGCGTGATGTTGAGAAACTGGAATGACACTGAATTTTAGGGCTTTGTGATGTTGGTTCTGTTATTATCCCAAATTAACAGAAGAAAAAAAAAAGAGGATTAGGGAGGTCAATCAACTCTCCTGAGGAAGTCATCCTGACAGGATTCAAAGGAAGGGCTAGCCCATAAAATTACAGGGTTCATTCTTCTTGAACTGCCACATTCCTTTTCACAGCTTTCTAATAGCTACACTTCTTAGGTGCAGAGAGCTTGCCTAATTAGTAAGTCTGAAAAAGCAAGTGAGAATATTTTAGCATACAGTTCAGGAAAGATCAATTTGTCAGTTTTGACATGAACCATGGAGGAAAGCATCTACTTTTCTTGGATGATTAATCTAGTATAACCACTATTGAGTGAAACCATTTACTTGCTGCCATGCAAAACATATAAATTAACATACTAATTTTCAAACACTTGTAGCATTGATTCGATGTGCCCAAGACAACAAATTGACAAAATTTTACCTCCCACAACTACAGCAGAGCCTTCTCAGCCCGAATCCGTGAATGGATTCACTCAGCCCCACTCTAATCCACACTTGGAATCAATGGGGGTAAACTTCCATGTCAATTCTCTGATATTTAGGTGAAAGATGTTGTTTTGCAACAGCAAACTAATACAAAGGCAAGCATGTCTCTAACTAGTTGCCACATAAATCGGAAAGAGATATGATTAATGATTCCTTTGAGAACCTGTTCATGACAAATTCTAATAATTTTCTTCTTCCTGCTAAACATTTCTACTTGGAAAAACTTTTCACTTTTACAAGTCAACGTATCAAATACACATCTAAATTAATCTCCCCTTACCTCCTAATTGCCTCTGCCTCAGGTGATCTCTACACAAAGGAAAATGTTACAAATCATAATATTTCTGCTCTGTTGTCCAAATTCATTTTATTCACCTCAGAAACCTGTGACATAAGCCTCTTTACTACTTAAAAATCTTTGAAAATAAAATTTAATTACATTTGAAAAACCAAATATTTCTTTTAAATTCATCAGAGAAACCTTTACTTTCTTTTTTTTTTTAATTTTATTTATTTGACAGAGAGAGATCACAAGTAGGCAGAGGCAGGCAGAGAGAGAGGAGGAAGCAGGCTCCCTGCTGAGCAGAGAGCTGGATGTGGCCCTGATCCCAGGACCCTGAGATCATGACCTGAGCTGAAGGCAGAGGCTTTAACCCACTGAGCCCCCCAGGCACCCGAGAAACCTTTACTTTCAAACTATAAATTTCAATAACTTGACAAATATCTCAACTACATGAAAAATAAAGACATCTGTTGATTATAAAAATATAGATTGCAAATATTTGTCAGTTGACATTTTAATTATAGTTTTATGTATATTCACTGAACTTTCAGTGTTCCAAGATTCATTGTTTATGCCTCACACCCAGTGCCCCATGCAATACGTGCCCTCAGTACCTACCACCAGGCTCTCCCATGCCCCCATCCCCCTCCCCTCCAAGACCATCAATTTGTTTGAGTCCAAAGTCTCTCCTTTCGTTTCCCTCCCCCAATTTACCCCATTTCCCATTTCCTCTCCTTTTCTTACTGTCCTCTATATTACTCCTTATGCTCCACAAGTAAGTGAAACCATGTGATACTTGACTTTCTCTATTTGGCTTATTTCACTCAGCATAATCTCTTCTAATCTGGTCCAAGTTGCTACAAAAGTTGGATAATCATCCTGTCTGGTGGAAGCATAATATTCCATTGTATACAATGCAATATTCTTTTTTTTTTTTTTAAAGATTTTATTTATTTGAGAGAAACACAGCCAGAGAGGGAACACAAGCAGGGGGAGCGAGAGAGGGAGAAGCAGGCTTCCCGCTGAGCAGGGAGCCCGATGTGGGACTCGATCCCGGGTCTCCGGGATCAGGACCTGAGCCGAAGGCAGTCGCTCAACCAACTGAGCCACCCAGGTGCCCCTACAATACAATATTCTATTGTATATATGGACCATGGACCATATCTTCTTTATCCACTCATCTGTTGAAGGGCACCTTGGCTCTTTCCATAGTTTGGCGATTGTGGCCACTGCTGCTATGAACACTGGGGTCATATGGCCCTTCTTTTCACTACATCTGCATCTTTGAGGTCAATACCCAGTAGTGAAATTGCAGGGTCTCTATTTTTAATTTTTAAGGAATCTCCACACTGTTTTCCAAAGCAGCTGCACCAACTTGCATTCCCACCTACAGAGGCTTTCTCCACAGCCTCTTCAACACTTGTTGTTTCCTTTCCTGTTAATTTTGGGCATTCTGACTGGTGTAAGGTGGTATCTCAGTGTGGTTTTGATTTGTATTTCCATGATAGCTATTCACTGAATTTCTATAACATATATTGATTTGATTATTAAGCCAGTCCATCTTTGGCTCTAGCCAAAAATCCTAATACAATCTCCACTTTCAAAGTCCTCCATTGGTTAAGAGTATAAAACTGTGTGTCATGATTTGAACATAAATCCTTAGTTCTAACTCCAGCCAATAATTCTTTGACTAATACACATGGGCTGCGAAAATTAAAGGGCTTGATATCTTTAAGAATCCCTGAGGCATTGTTGCAAAGAGGTAGTATCTGCAGTCATAAAATAATAACCAAAAAGTCTATATGTGACAACTATAAAGTGACACATTACACAGCAAATACTTTGGAATTTGGAGCAGTCCTCTCACTTTCCTTCTAACGTATCCTGTTAATTTACTCACGTACACGTTTGGTGGTATTAATGTTGGATCCATTTATAATATTGGTAGGACTATAGGATTTAGCTTATTAAGTGTTACATTAAAGTTAATGATCATTATGTTTTAGGGCACGGATAGCATTGTGAATTTTATGTAATCCATTTAAAGTTTATCCATTCATTGACAGAAAAATTTCAAGGACTGGGCTAACATTCATCAACCCTAAAAAGATTAAGAATAAATAAAAGAGCAATGGCTCAATCAGTTAAGTGTGGACTCTTGATTTTGGCTCAGTGCCATCATCTCAGGTAGCTGAGATGGAACCCCATCTGTGCTCAGTGGGGGGGTTCTATTTGAGATTCTCTTCTGCTCCCTCCCTCTCTACTGGCCCCTGAAGGCATGCACTTTCTTTCTCTCTAAAATAAATAAATCCTAAAAAAAAAAAATGAAGAGTGAAAGAGCACTAAAAAATCTGTATTAGTAGAAATCTCATCTAACACTTTTGTCAATTCTGTGATGCTTCTGTTAATAACCTGAAAAAAAAAAAAAAAAAAGCTCTTCACTTTGAAGTAGTGAACAGCCTATCTCTTTAACTCAGTTATATTTTGTAATTATAAAAATAATACACCATAACATATGATACACAGAAACAAATACAAAAATTGTAATCTTAACAAATGCATCTAACAAATATTCATATTTAAACAAATATGAATTTGAACAAATAAAATATGTATTAGAATTTAGAGCCATATAGACAAATTGACCTGTGCTAAGTGCTATTCCTTACTTTGAAAGATTTCATCATCTTAGTGGAGTACCTATGTAACTGTTTCTGAAAAATGTATTAAAAAGCCAAAAATGCTAAGTGTCAAATTAATCTAATGTGTTTCAAATAATTTTAATAAAATAATATTAATTTTAATATTGTTATTTCTACACTGTCACAGAAATTTCTGGATGTCGCTGCATTCGCTTAAGTGGCAAAATCCTATTTCAGTTCTAATATAAACCAGAAATCCACATGTAACGTTTTGTTTCTTTTAAGTCATGTGATCTTAATAAACTTACAATCAAGAAGAAATAGCCATAAAATATGCTGAATAAGTTCCTTATAAGTGTAGTTTATTAAGCATTTATCCTATAAAAACATAAAGCTATATTGCCTAATATCGTAATAAGTATAAAAGGACTGTGAAGCACAAACTTGGTACTCTTGAATTTTAGGGCTGTTCATCTTAAATTCATGGCAGGCACGCCGCTAGTTACATTCCAAGTAAACCCTGAAATAGATTTTGTGGACCATGGAAAGTGAAGGGTATTGAAGAATGAAGAGTGGAAGGGTTGTGTAGTATGTGGGTTGTGCTTTAAAATAGAACATAAAACTCAAACTGCCGCAAAGCATGCTATATATTCAACAATGCCTTTTTAAATATCAGGAAATTAGACAAGAATCAAAGACCTTCTGCAAATAGTATGCCCCTCCCAAGTCACGTTTTCAATTAGAATAGACACGGCTGTCTGGGTAAAGCTGTAAGATACACAGCAGGGGCAGCCCTTCAAACTCTGCAAAGTCCACACTTGCTGTCTTTCTCCCCCCCCCCCCCATTCTCTCATGGTCCCAGCCAGCTCTACTAAACTGGAAGATTTCTTTCTATCATAGTTTCATGAGACCTGGTTCTATCAGTTTCACTCTGTGACACATCAGTTTCCCTCCAATCCACCATCACTGTCATCCATTCATGCTGATCGTCTTCCATCCTTTTCTCTCACCTCCAAGCAATATTCTTTGTTGAAACATCTCTGCTTCATTTCCTAAGTGTCATATGATTGTGTGTGTGTGTGTGTGTATGTGTGTGCATGTGAGTGAATGAATGTGTGGGGGGTGGGGGTAGAGGGGTACTGAAGCTGGAGGAAGATGCCCATGTTAGCAATATTTGCTTATCCCTTAGGAGGGTGGCAGGAAAAGGAGCAAGCAATAGAATCCTCTGAAATAAAAGATAATTTCTTTTTACCATCAGAGACCTGAACAGAAGCAATAGCTAAGTGAGGCTTTCAAGCACTCTGTCATTGTTTCAGAAACATGCCGGGGAACTCCTGACTGGTTCAGTTGGAAGAGCACGCAACTCTTGATCTTAGGGTCATGAGTTTGACCCCCACACTGGGTTAGAGATTAATAAAAAAATAAACTTAAAAAATATACACCTAGAAAACAATATGCTTTAAAGAGCTAACATATTGTTAGTAATTTGCTTTCAATAGCATATTTGTATACTTTGTCAACTGGAGGGAAATAATGTTTGTTTAGGGGAAAAGGGATTGAGTTCAAGGTAACTACTTATTATACATTTCTAGAAGAATGAGAGAACCATGATTGGCCCGCTTAATAAAAATTTTTAAAGTTTCGGTTAAAAATGTTCCAAGAATCAATCAGTGAGTTGGAAAAAGAAAAACAAGAAATAATCAAAAAGCAAGAATTAAGTAGTACGTAAGCCGAAAATCAATCAGGCTTAAACCCTGGTGGTACTGACACCAGGTAAATATGAGTCTTTTCCATGCTCATGGGGCCAAAGTTGCAAGTGACAAAGTGGTTGGATAGAAATGTAACTTTTTTACATAACAGTGAACTGGAAATCAACCCAACACTTCAGGTTCTGCAGTGAGTCCTCTCTTCAGACCTAGGGCTAAG